>PYAF01004299.1:23236-36522 GCA_007407185.1 Glycine tomentella | reverse complement strand
GTTGTTGCATTACTCATAATGATATGTATGCTTGTATCTATGCTTGTACGTGTATGATACCTGTTGATAGATCTTCTGGCCAGTTAGATAGATATGGACCTCCCTAGGAGAAGAGCGCACCTCCTAGTTTGGTTTGCTCATGGTTGATGAGATCCCAGGGTGATGATGATCCCTTAAGACCAAGAGATAGGTGTGTCCCATTGTGGTTGATTGCCTATTCTCAGAGGTACCATATACGTGCGTCCATGCGTAAGGGGTAGCTCCCGATGGGATGGCACGAGTGTGAATTCCGGTTTCACACTGAGGTTTGGTGTTGATTGGATCCACCTTACATTAGAGCTAGATGACTTGCTTGTATTATTATGAGGGTCGGGAGGCCAGTATGTTTGTGATGCCTGATGACTTGTGTCATGGAAAGTGAGCCAGGGTGAAGGAGATGCCTCCAAGGACCCCGAGCATACTGAGATGTTTATCTCACCCCGTGTGGGGCTTATGTTGTTTCAGGTGACTCTTCTGGCAGAGAGGAGCGGTCTCAGGGCAGGAGGCCCCAATAGAGACAGGATCTGCTTGGTCGTGTGGCTGCAGGGAGAGCTGGAAGGCTCTGTGATATATTTTGTTGATGTATTGTACCCTGTGGAGGGAAGATGTGTGGTGCACACATGTAATCTATTGTATATGTTATGTATGCCCTCGTGTGAGGAAGGATCTCTGAGATCAGAAAGCACTCGGATGCTTATTCTTTTGTATAGACCCTTCGAGTGTCAGATGATGTCCATAACCAGTTATGTTATGTTATGATGTTTCCTCCTGTTTATATCTGTTGAGATATTTGTATGCATCTGCCTATGGTTATGTTTTGTGATCTGGATCAGCAGGGGCTTGTGTTGTTTTGAAATATGAAATGTTGATATTCCATACATAATGTAATCAAGAAATATGGTTTTCGATTATGCTTCCGCAAGTTTTTAATTAAGTGATTAAGCGCTAATCTGATATAATCACAATGATAATACACCGGGTGCACACGGGGTGTTACATAAACCGCCTGTAAAACCCTGCGTGTCCAAGAAAACTTCGAATGCCTTTGACATTGGTTGGTGGAGGTAGTTTCTCAATAACGTCAACTTTTGCTTTATCCACTTCAATGCCCTACATAGAAATCTTGTGACCTAAAACAATACCTTCAGTCACCATGAAGTGACATTTCTCCCAATTAAGCACAAGATTAGTCTCAATACACGCTTTAAAACAATATCAAGATTAGACAGGTATGAATCAAAAGATGTACCAAATACTGAAAAGTCATCCATGAATATTTCAATGCTTTTCTTGACAAGATCAAAAAAAATAGCAATCATGCACCTTTGAAAAGTGGCAGGAGCATTACATAAACAAAAAGGCATTTTCCTATAAGCAAAAACACCAAAGGGACATGTGAAGGTTGTTTTCTCTTGGTCTTTAGGATCAACATTAATTTGGTTGTATCCTGAATAACCATCAAGAAAACAGTAATATTTCTTACCTACTAGTCTCTCTGGCATCTGATCCATGAATGGTAGTGGAAAATGATCCTTTCTTATGGCTTGGTTGAGCATTCTGTAGTCGATACACATCATCCAACTCGTAACAGTGCGAGTTGGGATAAGCCCATCTTTGTCATTCTTAATCATAGTCATACCACCTTTTTTAGGTACTACTTGCACAAGGCTTACCCATTGACTATATAATATAGGATATATCATTCCTGCTTCTAGTAGCTTGATTACTTTTTTTCTAACTACTTCTTTCATGGTTGGATTGAGACGTATTTGAGGTTGAGCAACAGGTTTATAGTCTTGTTCCATTAAAATTCTATGCATACAATATGAAGGACTAATACCTGTTAAGTCTGATAATGTCCAACTAATAGCTTTACTATTTTTCTGCAAGACTTTCACCAATTTCTTTTCTTCCTCCTCAGAAAGATTGGCATTGATGATCACTGGTTTTTCGGAATTACCTGCAAGAAAAACATATTTTAGATGTGAAGGTAATACCTTTAGTTCCAGCTTTGGTTCCTCTTTCTGCTTCTCTTCCTTTAGTTCTTCAAAGAGGGATTGGTGATAAGGCACTTCTTTGCATGTGTTCAGTTGATGAAGATACTTTGACTTTTCTTTATCTCCATTTTCATCTTGAACTGCTTCAGTCAATGCTTTGTCCAAGCCATCCTTCTTGTGAAGAAATCTTCTAGAATCAGAAATTACCTCATCTAGAACATCCACTCTAAAACATTCTTTCTTATCTGTGGGATGCTTTATGGCTTCAAGAACATTGAACTGAACTTCATCATCTTGTACTCTGACATTGAGCTTTCCTTCATCAACATCAATTAAAACTTTGGCAGTCTTCATGAAAGGTCTTCCAAGAATTAATCAACATCTAGTTACAGGAATTGTAAAACTACCTGGATCTCTTGATTTTTTTGGAATAGTCTTTTGGATGATTGCACTGCATCCTGCACCCATCTTGATGGTCTCCTCATCGGTGTATCTTTTTTTCTTGGTGAGAATATCCTTCATGAATTTGGCATATGTTGGCATCTGCTCCAATGCTTCAGAAAAAGGAATATTTATTTGCAGCTGCTTGAAAATGTCTAGAAAACATTTGTATTGCCTTTCCTTTGCCTTCTTGGATGGAGTGTGTGGATATGGCATGCTTTGGACTGGTGGTGAGGTCAAGACAGCTTTACCTTTATCACTTCTTTTCTTTTCATCATCAATCATTACTCATCACTTTTCTCTCAATTTTTTCATTTGTTTCTTCCTCATCTTTTTCTTTTTCTTTTTCAACTTCTACATCATCATTTTTTTCTACATTTCCTTCATTTTTCTTTTCTTGTTCCTCTTTCCTACCAACCACAGTTTCTCTTGTTGTGATAATGGCTTTACATTGCTCTTTAGGGTTAACTTGGGTATTTGCTGAGAAAGATCCACCTCCATGCTCAGACAGTTGTTTTGCAAGCTGCCCTACTTGCACTTCTAGATTCTTGATAAAAGCCTTAGTATTCTTTTGGTTACTGATGGACAATTGCATGAACTGAGTAAGAGCATCTTCCATCTTTGTCAATCGGTCAGACTGAGCTTGTTGTGGTGGATTTCTATTTGAAGGACCTGCTAAAGAATTAGAAGAACTTGCAAAAGAATTATTAGAAGGACCTGCAAAAGGAGGGTTAGTGGGAACATTATAAGCATTATTATTCTGCCTCCAATTATAAGGTTGATTAGAACCTGGACCACCGCGATAACCTTGGTAATTCCCTTGATAATTTTGTTGAGGTCTAGATTAATTTTGCATGTAGCGAGCTTCTTCTTCTTGTGGCAATCACCAGTTGCTATACAATGGCCATTCTGATGGTCTCCTCCACAGAAATCACACCTAAGGATTTGTTGAACTTGATGGGCTGTGTGAAATTTTTGTGATCCTCTCTGCTGAATTTGTCGAGGAAGTTGGCCTATTTGTTTTGTTAAGGTTTGCAATTGTTGCGTTAGGAGTTTGTTTTGAGCTAGGATGGCATTTTGGGTGTCTAGCTCCATTATTCCTTTCCTCTGAATTGGTGATCTATCATGGTGAGATTGGTAGTCACTTGCTGCAAATAAGTTCTCATGCATTTGGTAGAAAATAAAAGGAAATTAAAATCTCAACATTGTAAGAATAACTAAAGTGGCTTAGTGGTGAAGTCAGGCATAACTAAGCTTGAGGTCCAGGTCTCAAAACCAGCTACAAGCACTTTATTACTATTATTTTATTTTATTAAATGCATAAGTCAATAATTGCTTTTATTATCACTCCAAGCAAGCAATACATGTGACTAGTAGTCCACTCATGCAGCCCTCTAGATTTTGGGTCCCCTCATGCAATTGGATTACCCTCAGATTAGCCATTATATGTTGCAAAGATTCTTGGGTCTTTTTAGCTCTTGCTCTTGTCATGGGCCCTCCTATGCCTTGTATTGGGTCTTGGTCTTGGGGTTGGTCTTTGATGTCAGATTGGCCTTTGATGTCCTCATCAACTAGTGAGTTCTTCTTCTTATTCACTTGAAGAACTATTTGAGTCACTTGAAGACTCACTCTTTAGGCCTTCATCTTCAAGCAAAATCATAGTTCTCTTGTGGGGACTTTAGGAAGCAATGTGACCCTTACCAAGACACTTAAAACACTTGATATTGCTTGATCTTGTAGGAGTCGGATCCACAATTTTTTTGCTTGAGCTCACCTTTTCTTTTTTATTTTTTCACTTGAGAAACCTCCCTTTTAGGCTTGCTTCCATCTAGAAGTTGCAGCCCCTTTGGATAATTTGGAAGCTTTTCTCCTTTTTAGTTGTTGCTCCACCTTTGAGCTTTGTGGACTAGCTCCTCAGTTGTAGCATAAGAATGTAGCTCCATCACATCTTGAATTTCTCTATTCAAGTCATGAAGGAACCTAGCCATGGTTGCTTCTTGGCTCTTCACAATTTCAGCCCTTGATGACTTCCAAGACATGAATGCTTGGATTGGATTGTTTCCGGATTGTAAACTTCAAGACTCCATGAATTTTGGTTAAAAACCAAATAGAAAAATGGAGAAGATTAAGGAATGATTAGGAATGACACCACGATCCACAAACGGAATGATAAGTCGTAGGAGGATTCGCCACAAAAGAAAGCTTCCTTGATAAGAATTGATTTGGTTTCAATCAAGAACCAACAAGAGGCTACGCTCTCAATTCAACCACAAGCTTAATTTCATTAATCAAAAGTTGCCAAAAACTTTCTCCTCGGTCCATAGAGACAAAATGTAAGACAGGTGCCAACAGTTCTTCACGAAAGAAAGGACTAGCTGATCCGATCAATTCGATCAGGCACTAGTCATCAATTTTCCAGGTCCACGCATGTTGGAGATAGTTGTTATAAAATTGATAGAACCTAAAATGGATATAAGTCTTAGTATTTATATGGCTAGACCTCTAATAAACACCTAAAAACATAAGTTTAGGCCCATTTGTGAAAATATCAAGGCCCGATACAAAATAAAAAAATACATAGAAGCACTATGCACATCCCGGACAACTCAGACATCTTGGACAGCTGGAACATCCCGAACATCTTGGCTAAGCACATCCAGTATACACACATCCCAGACATCCCAGACATCTCGGACAACTCAGACGGATCGAACATCCTGGACAGCTCGAACATCTTGGCTAAGCACATCCAGTCTACGCACATCCGGGACATCTCGGCATCCCGGCCAAATAGATACCTAGCACTAGCTTGTGTAATTGATCACAACATTAAAACAAACAACACTTGTTTATTAAAAAGAGGGGGTCAATTGGTTAGGCTTGGTAAATTAAAAAAAATTTCTTAAACTAAATCAGAGTTACCCTTAGGATCTTTATCACTTTTGAAACCAAGAAACCTTACTCAATCAAATGCTCAGCTCAAGGTGTCCAATAGCTCGAAATGTTAATTGATAAACAAAACCAAACAATCAAGATTGACAGAATATGATCAAGATAGAGATAAGAATCAAAACACAAAAGGTTTATATTGGTTCACTTCAAACACTATGAAGCTACATTCAGTTATCTTCCACTCAACACTAGAATGGAGTTCCACTATTGCAATTTTCTGTTCTTACAAGTAATTACAAAGTCTCCCTTTATCCACTCTAGATAAAGTACAGAAATCTAAAACACTATTAGATTCTTAGAGACAAACCCACTGAGAACATTACTCAGCACAACCCCTAGAGAAACCCTATCTCTAGTTTACAAGCAAGAATCCCAATTACAATAGACTAAAAATTACATCCAAAATAAAAAAAAAAAATTACAGAAAGATTAAGGAGAGAAACAACCTGATGATCCAATGATTAACAATGCAAATGATGGATTAACACAGGTTGAATTAACAAATTGAATCAGCTTCCCTTAACCCTGAATGAAATCTTGCCCAAGATTGACTCACAATCTCATGGTCAATGTAGAAATAGAGCAAGCATGTAAAAATCCTTTGAAAACACTGAGAAAGGCTTTTAGAACTGTTTTGGCTCGATGGGTATCAGTATACAACATTACAAAATCAAGCAAAGTGTTTCCTATTTATAACAGAAAAACATAACAGCTTTAATTGATTAATACGTGCCTAATAATCGATTATTTTGTTTATGTAATCGATTAATCCAAGAATGTAATCGATTAAGACAGAAGATCCATTTTTTTCAAAATACACTATGTAATCGATTACTAACCTTGGTAATCGATTAAACCAGGAAAGCATATCAATCATAGAAACATAGTAATCGATTACTAGAAATGGTAATCGATTAAAGCAGGAGCCATAGCCTTTCTAATTACATTGTGTAATCGATTACTAATTGAGGTAATCGATTTATCTAGTACAAAACTTAGAGTTTAACACAACATGTAATTGGTTACCATTTATGGTAATCGATTAAAGCAGGGAGAGGTTATTTTCAGATAAGCCTATGTAATCGATTACAGTATACTGGTAATCGATTATCCCAGCAGATCTTTAAATACATATACAAGCATGTAATCGATTACTACCCATTAGGTAATCGATTAAAATGTTCAACAAGGCAGTTTTCTGAAAAACAAAGGTATAATAATCGATTAAACGGATATGTAATTGATTACAATGTTCATGAAAGCTTTTCCAAGGTAAGTGAAGAACAAAATAATCGATTATTATGATGTTGTAATCGATTAAAACAATAAGAAAACCATTTTTCCAAAAACCTTTGAAACATGTTTGAAACTTAACCATTTTATGAAAGCCTTGTGATTTTTATTAAACCATTTTAAGTTATTTATGAGTTAGAATGAATGTAATGCTTTAGGATCACCACAATTGCTTTTCTCTTACATTATATCCTAATTAATCTCCAAGTTGTCCTTTGCATGTTTGAAAGCTCAAAACTTTACACTTGAATCAATCTTGCTTATGCTTCAAGTAGCTCCCCCTGAATTCAACATTGGGTTCTAGCTCTTATCGTGGGTCCTTCAAAGCTCACCAAAGGAAGTACTTCAAGCTCTGCTTCTAGACCTTTGGCTTGGAATGGACCTCCATCATCATGATCCTTAGATAGCCCTCTATCGTCCCCTCCTTCTTGAAAAGAATCCTTCCAAGGATTTGCATTCAAAATACCTACATCACAAGAAGAAAGATCAGTGACATTAAAACTAGAACTCACCCCATAGTCACTTGGCAAGTCAATCTTGTAGGCATTGTCATTAATCCTCTCCAGGACCTTGAAAGGTCCATCACCCCTACGTTGAAGTTTAGATTTCCTTTGGGAAGGAAATCTATCCTTCCTTAGATGTAACCAAATCCAATCACCCGGTTCAAATACCATATCCTTTTTCCCTTTGTTGGCATGTCACGCAGATTGCTCCATCTTTTTCTCAATTTGATTTCGCACCTTTTCATGGAGATCCTTAACAAAAGTGGCTCTAGAAAATCCATCTTTGCTCAAAATAGAAGAATCATTAGGTAAAGGAATTAAATCAAGAGGAGATAATGGATTAAAACCATAAACAACCTCAAAAGGAGAAAAAGAAGTGGTAGAATTGGTTATCTGATTATAAGCAAATTCAACATGGGGTAACCATTCTTCCCAAGTTTTCAAATTACCTTTGATGAAACACCTTAGGAGTTGTGAAAGTGTTTGATTGACTACCTCGGTTTGTCCATCATTTGAGGACGACAGGTGGTGGAGAAAAGAAGCTTGGTTCCAAGTTTACCCCACAAGGTTTTCCAAAAATGACTCAAAAACTTGGAATTCCTATCCGACACAATGCTCCTAGGTAATCCACGAAGATGCACTACTTCTTTGAAGAAAAGATCCGCCACATGACAAGCATCATCCACTTTGTGACATGGAATGAAATGTGTCATCTTGGAAAACCTGTCAACTACCACAAAAATAGAATCATTGTCTCTCTTGGACCTTGGAAGATCGAGTACAAAATCCATGGAAATATCGTTCCAAGGTGAGGTAGGAATTGGCAATGGAGTATATAAACCATGATACATGACTTTAGACTTGGCCTTATGACACACAATACAATTAGAACATAATTTGATGACATCATGTTTCATTTTAGGCCAAAATAAATGTTCATGCAAAATGTTTAAAGTCTTTTCAACCCCAAAGTGTCCCATTAACCCCCTTTTATAAGCTTCACAAATCACGAGTTCACGCAAAGAACTTTGAGGCAAACACAATAGTTTTTTTTTAAACAAGTATCTGTCATGCCTAAAGAACCCTTGGTGAGACCCCTTTTCACACAACTCAAAAAATTTAGAGAAGTCATGGTCTTGAGCATACAAGTCCTTTATGTGATCAAATCCAAACATCTTGGTTTCAAGCATTGAGATTAAAGAATATCTCCTTGAAAGTGTATCGGCCACAACATTAGTATTGCCTTGCTTATGTTTAATCACATAAGGAAATTGTTCCAAGAACTCCACCCATTTGGCATGCCTCTGATTAAGCTTTCCTTGGTTTTTCAAATTTTTAAGTGACTTATGGACACTATGAATCACAAACTTCTTAGGAAGGAGATAGTGTTGCCAAGTTTTCAAAGCTCTAATAAGTGCATAGAGTTCCTTGTCATAGGTGGAATAATTCAAAATAGCACCCTTAAGTTTTTCACTAAAATAAGCAATTGGGTGACCTTCTTGTAACAAAACAGCACCTATGCCAACATTTGATGCATCACATCTTGTTATAATTGATTTTTAATGAAAAATTACTTTGCCAATTTACTAAAAATTATTGAACCAAGGTTACTATTAATTAATATTCAAAAGATTTCTATGTCTGGTTTATTTATAACTAAAATATACTGTAAAATACAATACAAACTGATATAGAATCTATTACATAGT
Organism: Glycine tomentella; assembly: GCA_007407185.1. Lineage (NCBI taxonomy): Eukaryota > Viridiplantae > Streptophyta > Magnoliopsida > Fabales > Fabaceae > Glycine > Glycine tomentella. Next base: position 27,588 of record PYAF01004299.1, on the reverse strand, counting down.
ACACATAACTAAAATATTTATTACAACAAAACATCTTCAAACATCTTCAACAAAGTCCTTCATCAAAAACAGCTTGCCAATCCTTCTTTACTATTCATCTACTCACCCAAATAAAATCGGGGTTATAGCAGGTGTCAACTACAGACACAAAATACATGGTAAGTTTATGATAAACATAATTTAAGCAAATATATATGTAAATATTCATAACAACATCCTTAAAGATGCATAATTCTTTTGGATTCTTATTATGATGCATGATTCTCTTGAACTCTTATTATTTGGTACCAACAGTCAAGATAGCCCCATCCCAGTGGCACAGAACTGAAACGATTAGTCAGGGTCTCACAGTGTTATAATAGGATTCTCACCCACACTCATGTGATCATCATGGGTGATGTGATTTCCCCACTGCCAAGTCAGCCCCAGCTCAGACTTCTCTTATCTAAACGCTCGAACTCAGTTCCTGCAGCTATCTGACACACCTCCTCTTTGAGGCAACTCTTATATATACCTCCTCTCTTAGGTAACTCTTATATACACATGAGACTGATTCACTTATGCATATCTTATTCTTTTCATAAACTCAGATATTCAATGTAAATCTTCCAATCATTGTCTTACATGATTTACTTAGAGAATCAACATAAATCATGTACAGAACTCAACTTATTACTCATGTACCAAAAACTCAACATATCATTCATATACAGAGATTCATAAAAACACTCAACAACACATGGAATTTAGAGAAATTCATAGAAACACTCAGCAACACATGAACTTCAAACACTTATTCAAACACAAACAACATTTAAACTATCTTTATCATAAAGCTTCCCTATACATACCTTGTAACCTCCTAGAAAGCTTATTTTTCTCTTCCTACTTGGCTATCTCTTCCACGTGATTTCTCTAAAAGGTAGGGTCTTTTCTATTTGTTTTAGGCTTTAAAAAAGAGAGGATGAAAGTGAAATGAAAGGGATATGAGGGAGGTAGTTCACGTGTGGCTCTTGTAGAAGGGTGGCTTGAAAATGACTTCCATTTTGGACCCCTCTTCCTTTATATAGTGGTTGGAAGTTGATATAATATTCAAGGACATTTTTACCCTTTCTAACTAATTTCCTTCATTTAGTTCAATCTTAACTTAGTTTTCTTTCATTCCGTTAGATTCTAACTAAATTCATCCTTATTCTTTTAGATTCCAACTAAGTTCATTATGATTCCTTTACTTGATAAGAAAAATCTTCTAAGTTCATTATGTTCCTTACAAGTGTACTACCACTTGTCTTCATTTTAAGGCTTGCCTTTACAAGTGTCTTACTTACTTGGCATGTCTTGAAACTTCTCCCACCTTCCTTGCTTTTCACGTGGACAAGGTCTAGGTCAAGGGAGATTTTTATTTTCCTTTCATTTATACATATATCATGTTATTTTGCAAATGAAGAAAAATAATCTAATTTCATTTTTACCTTATACATGGCATTTTCTAAGAGGAAGTCAAGTTCAATTTTCCAGAGAGTAACTTCAATTACAATATAATTTGCCCATAAGTAGTCTATACAGAGTGTTATATAGACTTTACATATAAAGCTGCTCTTTATCTTAATTCTGACTGTCCCATACTACTTCTGATCATCAAAATTACTAAACCATTTTATTAAATAAGTCTATGCATCTCATAATTAAAAGAAAATTCCATAGATCTTGTCTATCATTTTTCCATATTTTTCTGATGTTTGAATTCTTCTAAATAAAGTTTCAAAGTTATTATCTTATAAAATTTATAGAAATTCCATTCTAGGATTTTCTGTCACAAAGTATTTTGATAATTTGTTGTCTAAGAGTATTCTGTAATTTCATCAGGTTTTCACAAAGTTTCTAAGGGTGTCTCAAACAATTTTAGTATCAAGGGTATTATGGTAATTTCTAAAGTATCCAAGGGTATTTATGTAACATTCACCCTAAGGACATTTCTATAATTTCTGCTTAAAGAAAGGGTAATATGGTCATTTCTCTTCAAACATTTTTGTAATATCTCTAATTAATTTTTTACCCAAATAATTTAAATATAGACTAATCAAATTTCACATAATCTAACACTCATATCAACAATTGCACAAGAATAATTCATACAACATATATTTTACAGTTATTAAAATATCAGGGTGTTACACTTGAAATCACATGGAACTTGAAGAAAAGCACTAGTTTATGTGGCAAAAAGCACAACAAGCCCAACACCACCAAGCTTTTCACAAAAACACAACTACACAAGGAATTGAAGAAGATTTTTGGATTTTCGAATTAGCGCAATTTTTTACCATTGTGAAGAAATTTTAAAAACTGAACTTGAAGAAGAATTCCACAAGGATTAGGCTCTAGATACCACATGATGTATGCCTAAATCCATTAGACATGAATTTCCCAAATCTACCTTGCAATGAAACCCAATCTTCAAGTAACTTTCAAGAACCCTAGCTAGCCTTCCTTTTCACGTGAAACCTTGGGCTGGAAGCTTTCTTTAATGGCAGCAATGGAAGATGGAAGAAAGGTTAGGGATGAAGATGGAAGACACCATGTAGAAGCTCTCTAATAAGTATAGGAAGAATCTCCACAATAGCATTGATAAGACCAAAGAGGTTCTTGCACAAAAACAAGAGAGAAACTTTCTAAACAATTTTCAGAATTGCATTCAATGAACAACCAAGTTAGTTACATTCAGTTTTGGGATAGCTTTATATAGAAAAACGATTATAACTAAATGTAATCGATTAATACAACCTGTAATCGATTAATTACTCTTATGTAATTGATTAGTAACAAATTCAATCAATTAATTTGTTCTTGAGTGTTCTAGAAGGATGTATAACAAAGTAATTGATTAATTTGTCATGTAATTGATTAAAACAAAGTGTTCCAACGCTTCATAATCAATTATAGATAGATAGGAATAAATTACAATAGACAGAACTTGCTTAGTAATCTATTACAAATAAATGGTAATCTATTAAAACAGACAGTACTTCTTTTGTGTTTGCACTGAGTTTGTGTGCTTCTCCATGCTTGTCCAAAAGGTACAAGTTAGTTTTGATGTTGTCTTGAAGGGCTTGAGTTCTAGCTCTTGTCATGAGTCCTTTAAAGCTACCCAAAGGAAGCTCTTCAACTCCTTCTTGACCTTGAGCTTGCAATGGACCTCCATCAATAAGTGTGAGAGAATTTGATAATTAGGATTTATTGCACTTAATCAATACTCTTGTTTAATGATTTTTGAACTTATTTAGGATGCAATTAGTGGTTTTTGGGCCTAATGGGATTTTGGGCTTTTAAATAAACTTAATTTCTTTTGGTGCTAATTTTCTAAACTTAGAGACACGAAAATCTGGAACTATGTTTAGTTAATTAGGCATAACTTTGTAATTAGGAGTCCAAATGACATGAGACTGTTGCGCGCTAACGCGCAATTGATACGGCAAGTGCACCGATCGTTAACAAGTAATAAAAGTGAGTAAGTGAGTTATCGTCTCCACAGGGATTGGGGTAATTTTTACAATAATATTAATTATAAATGATTGGAAAATAAAGACAGAAAATAAAGAACAAGAGTTGTTGGATAAATTTGTGTTTGAATAAAAATAGAAATTAAAATAAATGTAATAAAATAGTAAGAAAATTTACCAATGGAAGAAACAATTGTGGTCAGGCACAATCCCTTTTGCTCCTACCTCCTTCACTTGATTGGTTTATTATCTTAGGTCACACACGTGATAAATCTTTCCTAAATTCGTAAATCCTAGAACTACTAGAGTCATAACTAGCGATTTAACCCTTTAATTCGATCGAGAAACCTAAACCCTTAGCGAATCTGTCAAACTAAGTATTCAAAGAATATATCTAATGTGATCTTGTTAAGATTATTCAGAGAATAAGTCTTTCCTAAGTTAGTTAATCCCTAATGTCTTAGTGAATCAACCCTTTAACCTGAATCGAAAACCCAATGTCCTGGTGAAATCTATCAAATCAAGCATACAAAGAACATATTATAAAGTCCGTAGCCACGCATCCCTATGTCTAGGTGAAGAACGACTATTATTCTAAACAGGTCAGAAATTAGAACCCCAACGTGTCCATTGCGAATCCTAACCCTCAATATTTAAATAGAATGGCCAATTCCAAATAAGAATAAAACATTGAATAGCACAGAGTAGAATAAAATAATCAAAACAGCATTAAAACCAATACCAATTCAAGTTACAGAGGAGTTACATCAGTTCATGGCCTTCCCACAATACAAGTTCAGCCTGCCATAGGCTTCAAGAAACCAAAAGCTATCAAATAGAACATTCTTGAAT
>PYAF01004299.1:7487-21867 GCA_007407185.1 Glycine tomentella | reverse complement strand
ACACGCGTGACACTCCAGAACTTGCTTCTTTTATTATTTATTCTCCTCTTTTGACCTGAAATTGCACAATTGGTATTGAAATTAGATTTAAACAATAAAATACTAAACTCAACTAATTCTAAGCTATTTACCTAAGTATTTAATCAAATTCTAACCTAAAACTAGACTAAAAACAAGATGTGTTTGCAACACATCAGAGACCAAGGCCATTAGTTGTGTAATTAGTAGGCTATCTTTCTGGGCCGGTTTAGGACCCATTGACCCGGTTTGGGTGCTTCTTAAGTAAGCAGCATCCCCAAACACGAAAATAGCTTGGTATTTTGGGTTTTCAAGATCAAAGGCTCACTTTTACTTTTTTCTCCTTTGTTCTTCAAGTTCTTCATTTTCTGCAATTTCTCTTCTACGTTTTCTGTTCATCTCAGCCATGGTAGGCTAACTTCTCTTAGTCATCCAGACTTGTAAGGTTTCCTAAACTCATCCCAAGGTTTCTGTTCGTTTATATCTTGGTGATTTCGTTTTCCTAGCTTCTGTTCTTGAACCTTTGTGTGTTGTTTGTGAGATCTGTTCTTGAACCTTTATGTGTTGTTTGTGTGCTGGGATTTAAATGCTTGTGTATGTTATTGATGTTTGATTGTTAATCATATTTTCATCATCCTCTCAAAGCAAGGGTTAGGGGACAGATTTTTCCCCTAGGTCGAATCATCCGATAAACTAAAATCAATTTGGGTTTAAGTGATTAATCTGCGTTTATATAAGTTTGTCATGCCACATGTTTGATTAAATGCTAGGCAATTAGTAGAGGGTTCCTAAACAAATTTAGGGATTTCCGATTTGTTTAGGGTCAACCACGAATTTGCTAATCATTTGTAATCAATGAAGGATGTAATTAAGAACTTGAAGTCTGGATTGACTGCCCCCTTTAATTGTTAATTTCATAATTTTTTTGTTGCGTTTCAATTGCATTTTCATTAATTTGAATCAAACCCCTCTATTCTGTTTAGTAAGAAGTTGCTAGAAACAACAAGAATCGTTGGGAAATGACCATGTTACATTGTGCTTCAGTTAGTAATTTGGTTTTAATTTGGTATCCTTCGACGGGGTTGTCAGTGATCAGCCTAATTCACAAGGGAGTTCCAAACCGAGTGATACACCCCCAAGTACCTGCATTTTTATCCTCATGAAAAACCAAAGGTACTTACTGCCACCATTTATATTATTTTCATGCAATTATGAAGTATGAAACATGGACACCATCAATGCACTGACAGTGGATAGTAAGAAATTCTAAACAATCCCTTTCCCTATCCAGGATTGCTTAAAATTCTTAAACCAATCCTCTTCCCTCTCTAGGGATATCCAATAAGTCACTGCACCCCCATGTACATACACAACATACATCCATCACAAAGACATTGTCAACATCAACATCATTTCATCTCAATATCATCATCAACATCATCTCATCTCAATGTCATCATCAACATCAACATTAACATTATCTCATATTAATATAATCATCAACATAATCTCATTCCAATATTATTAACATCACAAGAAATCGCATTCCATATTTATACATATAATACATGCCTGGGATTCACATTCTCTAGTTCTTTAGACAACACAAATCTCATACATTCACAACCCATAATACCAGGAGACTGATATTTTAGGAAAATTCTAAATTAAAGAAGAGAACTATAATATACAAAACAAACTCATGCCCATTTAAAATTTAATAAAGAAGTAAATAAGAGAATAGATTATAAAATTTTGGGCATAGTCTCCTCTATAATTCTAACTTATTGCAAACCCTTTCTGCCTCATCATGTCTTATAAGAACTGATCTCCTTGTTAAGCCTCCTAAACTCCCACTAGAAACTCATTAGTGGTCTTCAAAGTTCCTAAATACAAGCTCTTAGGTCGTACCTTCACTACTAAGTTCATGTCTTTGAACTTCTCGATCAATTGTAGTTCTTTCTTCATCACGATAGACATATACAATGACTTTCTACTCAAAGCATCAATTACTACATTAGCCTTGTCGGGATGGTATGACAACTCAATGTCATAGTCTTTCAGAAACTCCATCCTATTTCTCTACCTCATGTTCAACTCCTTTTGATCAAATAGGTACTTCAAGTTGTTTGGTGCCTAAAGACTTCGAGTCTTGTTCCGTAGAGATAATGCCTCCATATCTTTAGCACAAACACCATTGTTGCCAACTCTAAGTCATGGGTAGGATAGTTTACTTCGTGTGTTCTCAATTTCCTTGAAGCATATGCAATCAATTTCTTCTCTTGCATCAAAACACAACTGAGTCCTTGTTTTGATGGGTCGCAATACAGTTCAAACTCCTTTTCGAGATCAGGCAAAATCAATATTGGTGCAGACGTCAACCTTTTCTTCAACTCTTAGAAACTCTTCTTGCAAGCCTCGTTCAACATAAACTCTTTGTCTTTTTGGGTCAGCTTGGTTAGCGGTAATGCTAAATGAAGGAATCCTTCAATGAATTTCATGTAGTATCCTGCTAAACCTATATCTGTAGGCGTTGTATGTTGCGTCCAATGAGACACAACTTCAACTTTGGTTGGGTCCACAGTGATTCCTCTGCTAATCACATGTCCTAGGAATTGTACTTGCTCGAGCCAAAACTCACATTTAAAGAGTTATGCATAAAGCCACCATTCTTTCAAAATTTGCAACACAAACCTTAGGTGTTCTGCATGCTCTTTTGGACTCTTTGAGCATATCAGGATGTTGGCAATGAATGCCATAAAAAACTTGTCTAAGTACTAATGAAAAATTCGAGTCATGTAGTCCATAAATATGATAGGAGCATTTGTCACACCAAATGACATAACTAAATACTCAGTTTCCATAATGCATTCTAAATGCGGTCTTCAAAATATCCTCCTTCTTGACTCAAATTTGATGGTACCCCAATCACAAATCAATCTTAAAAATACTGAGGCATCTCTCAGTCGATCCATGAGATCATCAATTTTTGGCAACAAATATTTGTTCCTGATCGTCACTTTGTTGAGTTGACGGTAGTCCACACATATCCTCATGTTGTCTCCTTTCTTCTTCACTAAAAGTACTAGCGCTCCCTAAAATCTCTAAATTTTCAGACTTTTGATAAGTGAGTATGTACCCTGTTGTTCTCTTCAAGTAGCGCCTCATGGGTTTTGCTGCCTTCCACTGCTGCATTATCTGCGTAGAACTCCTATGACAAAAGTTTTGTTGGGACAAGTACAAACTTGAGAGTACATCATACTTCCTACTATTGATGAATAGGGAATCTTTGGCATCTCAGTTCTTTCAAGGTCATTATTGGGGCATTGTTTGAGATTGAATTTGTCTCCTTTAGCCATTGGGGTGTTGTTTGATACTGAATTTGTCTCCTTTACTTATTTTCAGGATTATAATGTTAGCACTTATCTTTTGATTTCAATAGTTTTTCGTATAAACTTCCCCTAATTCTAGTTGTTTTATATATTATACATTTATAAATATTTGTGTTTAAAATTGGAAGATTCATCCAAGAAATTTTAATATTTTGATATGTATTTTGAATCAAGCAACCAAGCCAAGATGGAGGGGCAAATGAGTCAAAATTACAAGATTCCAGAAGTGAAATTCGCCTTGGCTTGCAATCAGCTCGCCTGGGCTAATCAGGTTACCTATCCATGAAGCAATTAACTCACCTGGGCGAGCTACCTTCCTTTAGACATAAGCAGCCACTCGCCTGGGCGAGTTTTAGCTTGTCTGGGCGAGTTGATCTGGCACCTCCTCCACCATTTGGTTATAAAAAGCCATGCAAGGGAAGCTTGAAGAGGTAGAACGGGAGAAACTCCATAAAAACACATAGAAAGGTGAGAAAAGAAGAGGAAACTCTGCAGGAAAGGATTGTGATTCGCTTCCTTCATATTGTCTTCTGTTTATCTTGTGCTCTACGCAATGATCGGCTAGTTTCTCCAAAGGATTAGATGTAATTTTTGTACCCTTATGTATCTCTTTTAATATTTGATATATGCATGAATCTTGTCTACTCATTATTGGTGATTTCATTCTATTCGTAATGCTTGATTGTACTTGATCACTAGTTTCATGAAATTGGATTCTAAGTTTGACTGGAAAGTACTCTTAGCATTTGAACTGAATGATTTTACTCTTTACATTACGTTGCTAGGGATCGATATTAGGTAAATATCCTTAGGATTCTCGAATGTGAAGGATCGATTTGGGGTGAATTAATGTGTGCATCAGTAATATTAGAAAATGATTCATACATGTTAATTGGATACTAAGGGTATGAACGATGAAGTCCAATCCTACACTTTTCTTGAATTAATTAAATCCGTTTAAATTATTTTCATAATTTTCTATATTTCCGACTCACTAAATTCATTATTTCCATAATTTTTTGAAATCCGTAATTTCGTTATTTCCGTAAACCCATGAAATTTTGATTATATTTATTGTACATAACTATTAAACTATTACTTTTATCTGGAATAATTAAGTAGCTCAAGTCCCTATGTAGATGAGCTCTTATAAATTCTGTAACCTGTGACGACATTGGTACGCTTGCCAATAGTCTAACAGGTATCTCCTAGTTTACTACTATCTTTCATGTTGAATCTATCTAGGACCTTATCGATATAGCTCTCTTGTGACAACCTTAGGATACCTTGAAAGTGATCTCTTAGTGTCTTGATACCTAATGCAAAAGAGGCTTCCCCGAGATCTTTCATTTAAAAAAATTCGTTAGAAATCTCTTGGTCTCCTGCCAAAAGCCTATATCATTGCTAGCAAGCAGTATATCATCAACATATAATACCATGAATATGCATTTACTATCACTGAACTTATGATATACAAAATCATCAACTACATTTGCCTCAAAACCATATGAGGTAATGGGAAACTTGTTTGAGACCATGGATGGATTTCTTTAGTTTGCATGCCATAGACTTTAAGTCACTTGACATAGTTTTCAGGTTGCACCATATAAATCGTTTCTTCAATGTCACCATTTAGAAACACAGTCTTGACATCGACCTAATGCTGCTCTAGATCAAAATGAGCTACCGATGCCATTATTGTTCTAAAAGAATCCTTTGAAGATACCAGAGAGAAGGTTTCTTTATGTTCAATGCCTTCCTTTTCAATAAATCCTTTAGCGACTATACGAGCTTTATATCTCTTAATATTACCCTTTGAATCCTTCTTGGTTTTAAATATTTATTTACAACAATAGGTTGCAAACCTTCAGGCAATTCGATGAGATCCCAAATGTCGTTGTCTTGCATAGACTCTACCTCATCCTTTGTGGCATCAATCCAATTTTGAGAGTTAGATATATGGTGCAACCTGAAAACTGTGTCAAGTGACTTAAAGTCTATGGCATGCAAATTAAAGAAATCCATCCATGGTCTCAAACAAGTTTCCCATTACCTCATATGGTTTTGAGGCAAATGTAGTTGATGATTTTGTATATCATAAGTTCAGTGATAGTAAATACATATTCATGGTATTATATGTCGATGATATACTGCTTGCTAGCAATGATATTTGGCAAACAAAGTTAATTCTCTAGTTGTTGTTTCCAAATCAAAACCTTGAAAATTACTTATATTAATAAGAAAAGAAATAGCACGACAATGTTAGTAGCATGCTTTAAGAAAAAAGAATACTTATTATATAGGTAGAAAAAAATTACAATCTACCAACTCATTCGTCTCAATAATGAAGAAGCAAGTGATTGCATGACTTTTTTAAGAATTGTATTCGTTATTAATGTAATTATTTAAACTAATTTTATAATGTCAAAAAAGGTTGGTAATTTATTTACAATTATTTATAGAAATAATAATTTCATGATTTTTATTCTGACAAGAAACATGATATAGTTACCTTTGTTAAAAGTTCTCTCAAAATAAATTGTTGTCTAAAACTCAAAGTCATAATCCTTAAGAAATTCAACCCATCTTCTTTGTCTCATATTCAACTCTTTTTGATCAAAGAGATACTTGAGACTCTTATGATCTGAAAAGACCTCAAATCTTACTCCATATAAATAATGTCTCCAGATCTTTAAGGCAAAAACTATAACTGCTAATTCTAGATCATGGGTTGGATAATTGACTTCATGCGGTCTCAACTGTCTAGATACATATGCTACCACATTCCTATTTTGCATTAACACATAACTTAGACCTTTCTTTGAAGCATCACAATACACTTCAAATGCACCATGAGGATCTGGCAATACTAACATCGGAGTACTAGTCAATCTTCTTCTTAATTCTAGAAAACTCTTCTCACATTTTGGTGACCATACAAAAGGCACATTTTTCCTAGTCAAGTTAGTCAAAGGTAAAGCTATTTGTGACAATCCTTTAATAAACCTCCTATAATAACCAGCTAATCCTAGAAAACTCCTAATCTCATTTACTGTGGTTGGTCTCTCCCAATTCATGATTGTCTCAATCTTACTAGGGTCAACTGAAATTCCTTCTTTAGAAACAATATGTCCTAAAAATTTCACTTCCTTGGCCCAAAATTCACACTTAAATAATTTAGCATACAACTTCTTTTCTCTAAGTGTCTGCAATACTATTCATGACTTCGAATAAACAAGTATATCATCTATAAAAACTACTACAAACTTATCTAGATAAGATCTAAATATTCTATTCATGTAATCCATAAAAACTGTTAGAGCATTAGTTAATCCAAAAGACACCACTAATGATGTGAATCCCCCTACCTTGATTCAAATTCAGACCAATTCTAGGTTGGAATTCGCTCACCAATTGAGCCAGAATTGTATTGTTAACTTTTATGCGTTTCTTGGCCTGTAGAACTCGGATTAGAATGATTCCAAAATGACGTGAAAGAGAATGTACTTAAATGTATTTTAACACATAAAACACCGAAAAGGGATAAGTAAAATAAGACTAATGTAAATAAGAAATTCAGGCTGCATTACAAAATTTAGAAATGCGGTAATTTAAACAAAGAATCAGAAAATGTGCAAAGGAAGAAGCAAATAGGTGCCACAAACAACTGATGTTTGATAAGCCTTGAGGATCGCCACAAGAATTGAGCAATTCTTGATAAGATCAAATGGTTCAAGGAAGAACCCTAGCAGAGACAATTCTCAAGCTAATGATATAATCCAACAACAAAAGTCCTTTCTTTATTCACTTCAGAATTAATTTATACAAATTAGTTCTCATGCATTTGGTAGAAAATAAAAGAAAATTAAAATCTCAACATTGTAAGAATAACTAAAATGGCTTAGTGGTTAAGTCAAGCATAACTAAGCTTAAGGTCCAGGTCTCAAAACCAGCTACAAGCACTTTATTTCTATTATTTTTTTATTAAATGCCTAAGTCAATAATTGCTTTTATTATCACTCCAAGAAAGCAATACATGTGACTAGTAGTCTACTCATGCAGCCCTCTAGATTTTGGGTCCCCTCATGCAATTGGATTGCCCTCAGATTAGTCATTATATGTTGCAAAGCTTCTTAGGTCTTTTTAGCTCTTGCTCTTGTCATGGGCCTTCCTATGCCTTGTATTGGATCTTGGTCTTGGGGTTGGTCTTGATGTCGGATTGGTCTTTGATGTCCTCATCAATTGAATACTCATAATGACCATATCTAGTCCTAAATGCAGTTTTAGGAATATCTTCTTTCTTAACTCTAATCTGATGGTATCCTGTCCTAAGATCAATCTTAGAAAATATTGTGGGTCCTCTCAGCTGGTCCATAAGATCATCTATCCTAGGAAATGGATATTTATTTTTAATGGTTATCTTATTAAGCTGCCTATAGTCTACACAAAGCCTCATCCCCCATCTTTCCTAGTATATTATGTACCAATCTACTAGACTATAAATTCTAATATTTTAATATGTTAAAATAGACTTCCTAATCTTTCTAACAAGGTATTACAAGTGTTATTTAGAGTTATAAACTCTAGCTATAACATTTTTTAACTAGATTCCAAAACAGCTAGCAAGCTAAAAAATTTTCACACTGACATCTCTTAATGTTTTAGTGACTGCAAGCAGTACAAAAACTTGATTTATCTGAAATTTTTTATATGTTATAATAGACATCTAGATATTTAATTCCATATATCATACACCTGATTTGAATAAGAATAGAGAAAGGAATAAATTTTCAATTTAGGTGACAGTAATGGACAGTTTTGGGCAGCTTATGTTCAAATAAATTATATTTTATTCTTCTTGTATCAAACTATCATCACACTTCCATATTTCAATCATAAATATAAACTCAAGATATAATTTTGAGAATATTACACTAAGTCTCTTAGGCAAGATATCCTAAAGGCTTTTTTACATGCCAAATCAATTGATTGGTAGTTGTAATTCGTGTATGTCTAAGGGAGACTACCAATGATCCATTGTATAAAGCTCATACAAATTTTTGCATCCATGGTTTCATAAAAGCATAAGTTTTGTGAAAAAGATTTTCTAAAACATAAAGTTATCATGGTTGCATAAAAAGCCAAAGTGTTCAATGTTTAAGTTTTTGGAAAAACATTTTTTCTCTGCTTTAATCTGTAACATCCTCAAATTTTTATCTTGAATCTATATTTAATGTTTTAGCATTGATATCCCTAAAAGAGCTTTGAGTCTCAGTCCTGAATTCATGATGCATGCTGAGCAACCCATTCATCTTTTCCAGCATGAGGGACTCAAATTGAGTATAGATAGGTTGGTCAGGTTCCCTTGAGTCTTTAGAGGTGTCCTCTTGATCACCAGCATTAGCAAGATCAGGTTGTGGCATTTGTGGAGGCACTTGTTGTTGCTGCCCTGCCATCACCCATCCATCTGGTGTTTTTATTAATCCAAACTTGGACAAATGTTTCTCTTGGATAAGGCTGTTTGAGGAGTTGGCGTTGTCCATCACCTCATTGGTCACATCAATATTGAAATGATCAATGAACCTAGAAACTAGAACAGGATAAGGAAATGGATAGTTGACAAGCCTTTTGGATTTAACATAACTTCTTGAAAGATAATTACCCAATTCATGGGTATGGAATGCTTTAGACCATACACAAGTTGTAGTTCTTCATCAGTTGATTGGGCATGGTTTGTTGCCCTTGGAGTGAGGACATAGGTGATGATATAAGGGAGAAGCCTATCCTCAAGGGTCATTGGGTCAGTTCCCAACCTATTCCTTAGTTGCATATTGGAGTCAGTTAGCATACCTCTATAGGAATCCATCTTATTATAACCCTCAGGATTCTCTTCAAATTTTCTCTCCCCCTCACACACTACCCCAACAATTGTTTCCTATATTTCAGGAGTTATTTCCATCTCAACTCCCTTGACAACAGAGTTGAGGTTCCCATTCATGGACCCTTTGGCACAGGTATAGAAAACCTTTACCAAGACAGAGTAGTAAGTCCCCTTCATTTCAACAAATGGCCTAAGGCCTTGGGCTTCTAGATAGGCAGGAAATAGAAATCCTTCATTTATGAACCAGTCAAGGCTAAGATACTTAGGTGAACTAATGGGTTTGGTTGCATGGAACTATAAATAGTTCATTTTGTCAGATTCTTTGTTGAACCAAATGTCCAACCTATTTTGGGGTGGTTGAGGCTATGGGTTAGATGAAGACTCCCCTACTTTTCTTTTACTAGTCCTAATACATTTTGGTGTAGACATTTTGAGTAGAGAGCAAGGACACAAATAAAAGTTACAAATACAGAGGGCTAAGATAGAAAGAGAGCAAGAGAAGATAGAGATTTTGGTGCAAAGACAAGTATTGATGCAAAGCATGTATTTATAGACAAAAATCAATCACCAACGTTCAAATTATTCAAAAATATAGTTGTTAGAGTCAGTTAACACGAATCATTGATGATTAAATACGAAATTGATTGGATTGGGCAGTTACCAAACCCAGAAAAAACAATCAGAAATCAAATAACAGCTTAAATAATCGATTAAAAATAGAATGTAATCGATTATTTCATACATTTAGAAATCAAAATTAACACACAGTAATCGATTATCCCGTAAGGTAATCGATTATTTTTCAAGCATTCAGAGGTTGAAGATGATGTGTAATCGATTATATGCCTTATTAATCGATTATATCAGTCAAAATAGAATCCAAACAAGTATCAGAGATCATGTAATCGATTATCCCGACATGTAATCGATTATTACAGGAAGTTTTAAAAACTGAAATAAAAAGAAACTGAAAGGTAATCGATTACCATCTTCCTGTAATCGATTATTCCATGAGAACTTTGAAATTGAAAATAGCATATTGTTCATTGTTATCGATTATCCTGATACGTAATCGATTATTCCAGGAAGAATAATTTTTCAGAAATAAGAGAATAATCGATTACCACTTAGCTGTAATCGATTACAGTATTTCAAAAATCATAGATAATATGACTTTTAATGAAAATAATCGATTATCCCAACAAGTAATCAATTATTACAGAGAAAATATTAGATAGTAGAACTTTTTAAAGTCTGTGACAGCTTTTTGTGATGTTTTTAGCAATGGATTGAATTCAAACATGAAAAGGCATGATCAAACAAGCTAGTTTAAGTTAGATTCATCAAGTATACCTAGCATGTTTCTTAAAGCATAAAATATGTCCCTAGCCAAAGGTTTTGTGAATATGTCAGCCAATTGATTGTTTGTATCATTGAAGTCAATCTTAATGTTACCTTTCTACACATGGTCTCTTATGAAGTGATGCCTAATTTCAATGTGCTTGGTCCTTGAGTGCATGACAGGATTCTTTGAAATATTTATTGCACTTGTGTTGTCACAAAGTAGTGGTATCTCCTTAAGATCAACTCCAAAATCTTGCAATTGTTGTTTAAGCCATAGGCTTTGTGCACAGTAACTCCCAGCTGAGATATATTCAGCTTCAGTAGTTAACAAAGCCACATGAGCTTGTTTCTTGCAATCCATGATATAAGTGAGCTTCCAAGAAGATGACAAGTTCCACTTGTGCTTTTTCTATCAAGTTTACATCCTGCAAAATCAGAATCAGAATATCCAATAATATTTTTTGGTGCACCCTTAGGATACCATAGCCCAACTTTGGGTGTTGCTTTGAGGTATTTGATGATCTTTTTGACTGCTGTAAAGTGAGACTCTTTTGGATTTGCTTGATATCTTGCACACAAGCAAACACTTAGCATAATATTTGGTCTACTAGCTGTCAAATATAGTAGAGAACCAATCATTCCTCTAAATTTGGATTCATCCACCTTTTTCCCTTTTTCATCTATATCAAGGTATGTTGAGGTTGCCATTGGAGTTGCAGCATCTTTGCTTTTCTCCATTTCAAACTTCTTGATGACTTCAAGGCATTACTTTGATTGATTGAGGAAAGTTCCATTCTTCATTTGTTTAACTTGAAGTCCTAGAAAGAAGGCTAATTCTCCCATTATAGACATCCCAAACTCATTTTGCATAGCTGCAAAAAATGCTTTACAAAGCATTTGATTAGTTGAACCAAAAATAATGTCATCAACATATATTTGAACCAATAGGATATCATCCTTATGACTATTGATGAACAAGGTTTTATCAACATTGCCCCTCACAAAAGATTAATCAAGTAGGAACTTACTCAATCTTTCATACCATGATCTTGGAGCTTGTTTCAGACCATTGAGGGCCTTTTTAAGTTTAAAAACATGATTAGGATGTTTAAAATCAGAAAAACCTGGAGGTTGTTAAACATAGATGTCCTCCTCTATGTAACCATATAAAAAAGCACTTTTGACATCCATTTGATAAAGTTTGAAATCCATTAAGCGTGCATATGCAAGTAATAGCCTAATTGCTTCCAATCTTGCAACTGGAGCAAAATTTTCCTAATAGTCAATGCCTTCCTCTTGATTGTAACCTTTAGCAACCAATCTAGCCTTGTTTCTTACTATGATTCCACTTTCATCAAGTTTGTTCCTAAAAACCCACTTTGTGCCAATAGGCTTAATTGATGATGGTTTAGGAACAAGTCCCCAAACTTCATTTCTTTTGAATTGATTCAGTTCATCATGCATGGCATGCATCTAATGTTCATCTTGTAAGGCATGGTTAATATCTTTAGGTTCAATTTGAGATACAAAAGCCATATCATAACATAAATTTCTAAGAGAAGATCAAATAGAGACTCCCTTGGAAACTTCTCCAATAATATTGTCTAGTGAGAGGTCTTTTGTAGTTCTCCACTCTTTTTGCTCTTAATTGGAAGTTGATGGAATTGCTTCCGCTCTAGGTTCACTTTTCTCATTGATAGATAATTTCTCTAGCTGGACATTTTCTTCCAATTGACCTGCATCTACATCACAACCTTTTTCTTCTTTTGAGGGGTTAGATTCATCACAAATTACATGAACAGATTCTTCCATGCACATGGTTCTTTTGTTGAAAACTCTATATGCTTTACTTTGCAATGAATATCCAAGAAATATAGCTTCATCAGCCTTTGCATCAAACTTTCCTAGCCCATTATTTAAAACAAAACACTTACAGCCAAAAGTTCTTAAATGAGAGATATTGGGCTTTCTTCCTTTGTATAACTCTTAAGGTGTTTTCTTCAAAATGGGTCTTATGAGTAATCTATTTAAAGTGTAACAAACAATGCTTACTGCATCAGCCCAAAAATACTTTGGTAAATTTGTCTCATTTAGAAGTGTTCTTGCACCTTCTTCAAGTGATCTGTTTTTCCTCTCCACAACACCATTTTGTTAGGGTGTTCTTGGAGCTGAAAAGTTGTGGTTAATTCTATTTTCTTCATAGAATTTTTCAAAATTTTCATTTTGGAATTCTCCACCATGGTCACTTCTAACTTGAGATAATTTTATAACCTTTCTCATTTTGAACTAGTTTGGCCAATTTTCTAAGCGCATGGAAAGCATCACTCTTGGATTTCAAAAACAAAGTCCAAGTAAATCTAGAGTAATCATCAACAATAACAAGTCCATAGTAATTACCACCTAAACTCATAGTTCTAGAAGGACCAAACAAATCAATGTGCAGTAATTCAAGTGGTCTAGAGGTGGAAACAATCTTTTTACTTTGAAAAGAGATTTTGGTTTGTTTCCCCTTTTGACATGTATCACAAAGTTTGTCCTTTTCAAATTTGAGTTTTGGTAAGCAAATTACTAAGTCCTTTTTAATAAGGTTATTCATATGGTGCATGTTAATGACTAGCTCTCCTATACCACAACCAAGTTTCATCTAACTTACTCATTAAACATGTAGTCTTGTGGAAGAATGCATGGTCTATGGAAAACAAATAAATGTTACCTTTTCTTTTGCCAATGTGGATTACTTCTCCACTTTTACCATCACATATCATGCAGCAATCTTGATTAAAAGAGATTTTAAAACCTTTGTCACATAGTTGGCTTATGCTTAGTAGATTATTCTTCAAGCCTTCAACATAGAATACATTGCTGATTTTTGTGTTCAAGCTGTCACCAATATTTACTTCACCTATTATATTTCCTTTGTTGTTGTCTCCATAAGTAACATAGCCCCCATCTTTAAGTGTAAGATTTGTGAGCAAGGACTTGTCACCCGTCATATGTCTTGAGCAGCCACTATCAAGATACCATATGGAAGAGCTTGCTCTAAGACATACCTACAAAAAGAACAAATCACTTCATAGGAGGAGGTACCCAATTGAGGTTGGGTCCAAAGGGATTAGTTGCTTGCTTTTTCTTTTCTACCCAAATACACTCACCATTTGGTACATAGAATCTTCTTGCAAAACATTGCTAAGATGTATGTCCTCTCTCTATACAATAGTGACAAATAATAGCATTATATGAATTTCTAAAGAACCTATTTTGATTGAATCTTGGTTTCTTCTTCTTCTTCTTCTGTTTTGGAAGCACAAATGTTGTCTTTTGAACATTTTTAAAACTCTTTTTGTACCCCAATCCAGAAGTGTCACCAAACTATTTTTGAGCACTCAACATATCATTTAAATCACATTTTCCTTTGTTGAGTTTTTCCAAGATATCAATCAACTCATTGTTCATTGAAACAATCTGCATATATTTCTCTTCTTGATTAAATCTATACTCATCAAAAACTTTTTCCAGCATTTCATATTTGTCAAGTTGTAGAGGAAAAGGCACAAATACAACCACTTGATTTATAGCTTGAAGTAAGTTTTTCATTTTCTTCCTTCAAGTTACAAACTTCAGTTTGTAATTCCATTATTTTTGCAAGATGATTTTCAATATTTTTCTTAAGCTTATTGTTGGATTTAGCAAGCTTTTTAGCCTCTTTATGCATCTCTTGAAAAGCAAAAATAGCTTGATCAAGTTC
>PYAF01004298.1:0-13548 GCA_007407185.1 Glycine tomentella | reverse complement strand
ATCTTAGGGTTTTTCTTCACAATTAATGTCAATAATTGTTTGTCTAGGATTACTCTATATTTTATCAGGTTTCCAGAACCCTACTAGAGCTTATATGACCTTATCAAAGCTATAAGGATATGTTGGTCATTTGGGCAAATGTTCGGGACATTTTAGTCATTTACCCTAGGGACCTAACCGTCATTTGTGGAATTGTTCAAGGACATTTTGGTCATTTAAAAAATATCCAAGGGCATTTATGTCATTTATCTAAGAATGCATTTTTCTAAGAAAATACACAGATACAGGGAAATATGGGGGTGTTACAGAATCAAGAGAGGTGTTACACAAGGGATCTCGATATGCCCCTTTACATAAGAGTCAGTAGGCCTAAAAGGCTCTTATGCCAAAAGAAAATGCTCTACATGACTAAAGTCAAGGCGAACGACATTAGTACAATTGTTAAGAAGACTCTCCGATGTTGACTTTGTAAACTAATAGGCCTTGGTAACCAGTAAGTTACTTTTGACATATAATTTCTAATGGAACTACCGTCTATTGTATAGGGCTACTATATTCATTTGTACTCGTCTACTAATGTCGGTCCGATTAGCTACATCAGATTGACTACTACCCTAGGATGATAGGACCAGTTGGAACGATTTCTTCTGTTTCTACCTACACATCTTAGAGCTCATACACCTGCGCATCTCACTAACGTATCTCCTCTCTGTCCCATAAGCATTTAGGGTCTTACTCTCTCTTCTCGGTCAGTATATTCCCCTAATCTCTCTATCATTGGCATTGGCATTGGAATAGCCAACAATAATAGGTAATGAACTCCTTGGGATCGAAAGATAACTTTTGCTTTGGTCTCGAGGAATTGTTGAGCGAGGCACACTCTAGAGGTGTAAGCACCGCAAGTCTCAATCTAGTCAAATTCTTGTTCTATTATTGGCTCATAACTGAGCAAAAGGCATAATAGATTCTTGCTTGCTCTTCTTAGCCTTGCAAATGAGGCGGTTGATAGACCCTTCCTGTCCTAGTGGTATGGTTAGCATAAACTTCTGACTCTGAGGCTAGCTCTTGGACAAGCAGAGGTTCTTCTTTCTCCTCTGGGGTTAAGTCCAATACTAATGTGTATCTTTTTGCACTTCCTGAACAGTTTCTGTGCCCATTCTGGATTGAATACCTTTATATCTTGGTAAGATTAGGGTCAATGGTTTGTGCCTGACTATTCCATCCATCCCTTCGTGGAGTTAGGGCGTGTGATGTGTCCTTTCCAATGCCCTCAGCCACATTTCGGAATCATAGAGTCATGGTGCTTTAGTTGTGGGTTAGCAGGGATAAGTTGGACTGCGCTAGTAGTTAGGGTGGTAAGATGAGCACCGTGATCAAAGGGCTCACTCTATGGAAGTCCTCTCCCACTTGAAAGCTAAATAAGGACACAAATAATTGTATTCTATTCTTAGTAGAGGTTCCTTCCATCTAATCCCTCGAAGTACTTCCCTCACCTTCGAAGAGTGAAATGATCATTCAAAGTAGACTAACTAAAGGCATAGGGCAAAGGAGCTTAGATGGGTGAGGGTGGCAGAGGGAATAAGGTATGAAATCACTTAGATAGAAGCATGTTGGATGACGACCCCTATCGCTAATAAGAGACTTAATGGCAACAATTATGGATTCATAAATTTGGAGAAATAAGGTAATAGAAGGCTAGCTATATGCTTAACAAAACTAGTTCGAAAACGAGCCATCGAAGTATCTAATTGCGCATTATAGCTAATCTGTCTGAGCCATCTCTTTTGAAGGTATGACACCTGCTAGGTTGACCGCGCCCCGAGGGAGACTATGGTAAGGTCATATAGATTGATTCTTTTGATACTCTTATTCTTAGGATTGGGCCCCTCAGTAATGAAAGCTATTGAAGAATGCCTCCCACCTGAAAGAGAAGAAGACATCGAGAAAACAGGGTGGCTCTCAAACTGAAACACTTGTGGTAGGGTCTCTTTTTGTGAGCATACCAACCCGAGTTGGATCAATGAGGATGGTGTGATCTGACCTCTCAATCGTGGGTTTCCCCGTTCGAGGACTCCCTCGCCTTTGTCTTTCCTTTCGGCAGAGAAAAAGACGGAAAAACAGAAGGGGATATTTTTTTTGAAACTCCAAGGAGGATGGGCATGACAGAGTTTGGCAAGAATCATCCCTTCCTTTTTCAAAGATGACGAGATGCCCACCTTTATTACCTAAGATGAAGAATTCTCACCCATGCTACGAGTCTGCGGTCAAGCGCAATCTGAGATCCCTCGTCGATAGACATGAACCAGGCGAGTCCGAATCCCTTTCTCTTTTGTCAGCTGACCTTACGAGCTTTCATAGAAAGCCTATATCTTATAGCGTGTATAAGAAGAAGTGGTGGACAATCTTCTCTGCGCTCTTTGACCTACCATAGATCCTTAGTGGTGGACTGATCGACCTCAAGCCCTATCGTCAAAGACAGACTCTTTTAGTGCAATGAGAGAGGTACTTTCAAAAAGTAAGTGGTAGGTTGTTCTCGTCAAGCAGTAAGGTGACAACCCAATCCTGAGCTTCGTCAATAGGCATCCAATCCTGGGAAAAAAGTAGGGTAGAATCGCTGAGTCGTCTAGCCTAGTAAAAAGCAATAGCCCCTGCCTCAACTCCACAATCACAATCATTTCTAAAGTAAAAAAGGGTGGTTTGCTGGCTTGCTCGTGCAATCTACGATAAAATTCGTTCATTCACATGTTTTATTTTATCTGTTTGACTCAGAAGGAGGAGAAGAAGAAGCCAAAGATACAAAAAGAATCATCTCCAGTGCACTGATGGGAGACGGGGCCCCCGCAAGGAAAAGTGCTGCTCTCATAACCGACTGGTTTTAATCTTTTTACGGATGTGTGATATATCTGATGTTCAATTCTGTCACAGGGGCTGCTGCATACTGATATAAATCAAATTGAATTACATCATCCGAGTGAAAGACAATTCCACAGTTTGACTTGTCTATTAATGTCATGTCCTGCCTGTGCAGACTGACCTTTCTTTCATGACACTCTCGACCATAAGCTGTATTATGTGTTTTTGCTAGGACCAACTTCTTTCGGGGCTACTCTCCTCTCGCTGGAAATGTAATAATACATCGAGAGTCTAATCCCGTGGCCCCCTCCGGCCAAATCAGTTCATTTCGCTCTCAGCGACCGCTCTTCCTTCCTCTTCGGGTCCTCCTTGACTTATCTTTCTCCGTTCATCCCCTCCGATCATGATCTACTTACTCCCTGTGATATAGCTTATGTTCAATAGGATCGAGACTACTCTAACAAACAATTAAAAATGAAAGGTAAGCAGCAATTGAACCCACTAATGGGCCAGCGCTTGCCGTTTACTCTAGCCCATCTTTATAGGATTGACCTATTTATTCAGTTGTCTTTCCCCTTACCTTATCCGTAGATCGGTGGAGGCCCGACCCCGTGTCTGACCTTGATGCCATAGTTTGGAGGGGGCTGAGCAGTGGGTTGGAAAGAAAGAGTTGTAGAAAGAGAGGAATCGAGATAAAGTGCACTTTCCCTTGATGTCAGTCTATTCCAACAAAGCACACAATAAGTAAGATGAGCCTGCTAGCTCCGCCTTGGCCCTATGCCTTTTGGCCAGCTTGTCTGAACTTGGCTTTGACCGGTCTGCCCCCCTCTTGCAAGGATTTGGTGCCTCCACTTGATGCTTTATGCCCATGCTTCGTTCAGGTAGCGCTACTCGGATATGTCTTGCCAATCGCCAAAGCAGTGCTATCTCCAGGATTTTTTTCGGCCAAGCTCGGGAACCTTCCCTTTAGTGAAAGGCTCTATCCCGGGATGAAGAGAAAGAGAGGGGGAAGGCCAAGTACGAGATCACATGGATCGGGCTGGTGGAGCTTGACAAGAGCGATACAGGAAACCACACAATAGAAGGCTAGCAAGAAGAAGCAAAAAGATAGTCAAAGCTCAAGGGATTCATCACGAAGGCAAGTGCTCCAGCGAAAGCTATCAACTCAAAGGGAAGACCGGGTAGTGGTAGTTAACCAGGGGAGGTAGCAGCTCATCTGTCAGGATGGGATCCCTCTACTTCACGTTTTTGGCTCATCTTTTTCTTGCGTTGACTCTTCCAAAGCGGCTCCGTCTCCGCCTCCGCCTTCTGCGCTCCTAGTTAGGTATCTCCGAGGACTTGAGCTAAGGGATTGTTTACTGAACGTCCCATACTTGACCTATTGCTCCATTCGGTGAAGTAGCCCCTTACATTTCTTTATCTTTCTAGAGGTAAGAGGAATAAACCCGAAATGCATGAACCAGTTCCCTTTTCTAAGACTCTTCTATATTAAATCTATTACAGGATTCAATCCTTCACACTTATGCGTGGTTGGAACATTTTTAGGTCATTAGTGGTTGATTGGATCAAACTTCCAATTATTGAGAGAGAGAGATAAGGTCTGATTCTAAGTCAGAGTTCGAACTGGTGCTTACACCGAAGCCCTTGCCCTTGCCAACAAGTGACGAACTACAAGTAAAGATAGAGTCCCCATAAAACATCATGAAGATGAAATTCACTTTAGCTGGGTCTTGCAGACGGGAAGACATACCAGCATGCAGAAGAGGTAGAGGGACTGGCTTACTCATCATAATACAAAAGAAAAATATCCTATATAAATAATAACTATTCGTAACAACATCCGGGGGCCACATCATTTATGTACGCTCACGGCCAAGAAGGGCAACTACCTATCGCAAGATACCTTAGGCGAGGGTAGTTGGTAGCTTGGCTTAGCCTTACCCCAACCCATACCGAACTTCAGTCTCATTTTTGCAGGGTCCGGGTAGGTGCAGGAAGTCGGAGAGAGAAGTACTAATTTATATAGGGCGCAGGTCCTCGTAGAATTGGTTTGCTTTCGCGGCAGCAGCGTGAAGGGATATTACCTTATTAATTAAATTAAGAGCAATTTCTCCCCTTCATTCATATAGCCTACCAGGACTATAAAAACCTATGCCTCTCTAACCGACATTTGTCCTTCAGTCCTTCGGGGAGGCTAGTTGTTCGTCTTGGAGAGAGCACTCGACCATCGCCATGCTTCTTAGACTGAGTCAGCGCGCCTATTTACTGTGCGCCTATTTGTTATCTAGGAACCTGAGATTCGGCTTTCACATTTATTCATAACTTTCGCTTCTGAGGTAGAAAAATCTTCAATCTGGATTTTTGACGGCAATGACCAAGTATAGTCTCATTCTTCAACATTCGGAATGGCGATCTTGGCCCGACCCTCTTTCTTATAAGGTACTTTTGCTACAGCAGAGGGCAGTTGCCAAGAGTGGAGTTCACGTGTCCCAAAGGGAAGAGCTCTTGAGCTCTCTCTCCCTCTATTTTAAGACAGAGGGCGAGATGACAAGGGAATGGGCCAAAGGCATCTATCATCTCATCGAAGAAACGATCCTAATCTAATAAAGGGTTGCCTTGCCTTACCAAAAGGAGTGAAATGTAAATGGCAATCCCCGGTGCCAAGAAAGTAACCTTTATACTGCTCAATCTAATCCTGCCTAGCATATGCTGGCGTGGCAACAAAGGCCCTCATATTCTAGCTATGCGAGAAGCTATGCTTGGAGCTTGCAAAAATCCCAACCCGCACATTGCTCTATGAACTGCACCTGCCTTCGGTCTTAGTTCGTAATGACAAAACTTCTTCTTTGAAGGAAGAAAGCTTTGGGACTGATTCAATGACTTCAGCACCAGCAGCGGATAGGACCAGAGCTTCTATTTACTCAACAGCTCTTACTGTAACATAAAAGATTGGCACATGTTGGTTATTCAACAGCATATAGGCTTAAAGCTAGTAGTTTCCCTTTGATTATTCAAATGTCATTGCAGATGATCTTCTCGGGCACTGATATCCCCCCAAAGCAAGGGTCCGAAGGATAGAAAGTACTGCTTATTCTAATTCGTATCTTAAGTCTTTCCAGTTCCTATTCAAGTGAACGAGGCATCTTTGCATTCCTCCTGGCTACATGAATAGGAAAAGTTTCAGTTGTTATCGGAGCAGGTAATCTCTCCTGCCCTGCTTATTGAGACTCGTCTCCATCCTATCTGCTCTTGTGCTAATGTTGAAAATCTGATTCTAATGGGATAAAAATAAAGAATAATAAAGAAATAGGATGCTTAAGCCAATAAGATAGATAAAGCATACCCCTACTACTCGTAAAAAAACTATGTCACTTCCTTCCCCAGCGTTTAGTGGAACGTGAGGCAGTCTCGCCTCTATGCTATAGGCAGTGGAGACTTGCTCTTATACTCAATATAAGTAAGGTTCTCCTCCAGTAGTCAAAAGAGAAGTCTGAGTTCCCCTCTCTTTCGTCGATTAAGTGCTGGATGGGGAATGCATAGGTCGGCTATGTCCCTGGACCTCCTGGCTTCCCTGTCACGTCTGAACGTAATTAGAGAAGACCTGCCCAAGCACCACCTTGTGATCATAAAGATTAATATCCAATACAATCACAGGAAAGAGTACCTGAAAAAAAACCTTATCGTATCCGGGTCGTACGCTTGGAACAATCGTACAATTTCGACGATTCAAAAAAAAGGAGTATATCCCTCTCCCTTAGTGTCTTTCCACTTCCTCGTTCAGGAACAAACCCTTCGCCTAAATCTTTTGAATCCCGGCCTGGTTTTTCCCCACTAACCAATTACGTTACGACAACTGAACAAACTTGGTTGACGAACATGGCTTATGCGCCTCTAATGTAGCGGCTTGTCGAGCATATGACAAACTCACACCATCCATTTCAAATAGGACTTGTCCCGTGGACACACGAGCAATCCAACCCGTAGGATTTCCTTTCCCTCTTCCCATTCTTACTTTTGTAGGTTTCCCGATAATAGGGATATCTGGGAAAACTCTTACCCATATCTTACCATTTTTTCGGAATTGTCTGCTCATAGCACGATGGAAGTGTCCGATTATAGCCCGACGCGCTGTTTCAATGGCTTGATATGAAAGACGCCTACAACTTTGAGTGCCATATCTTCCAAAACCAAGTTTTGTTCCGTCTGGTTTGCAACCCCTACTACATCTGCCTTTACGATATTTACTAAATTTCGTACGTTTCGGATATAGCACGTCCCTTTTTTTTTTTACTATATGAAATCCACACTTTGACACCTGAGATTTCATAATGAGTAGATACTTCCATAGAAGCATAATCAATTTTCTGGTTAAATACATTACGAGATGTTTTTCCATACTTTTCGTATTCAGTTCTAGCTATTTCTGCACCTTCTGATCGACCGGAACAACATATACGGACCCCCTCAACCCCTTGTCTCATTACTAATGGAATATCCTTCACTATTCTACTAAAAATGGAACGAAATGATCTTGTTTTCTTTCTCAGTTGAAAAGAAATGTCTTGAGAAATCGGAGAAGCACTTTGATAAACAGATTTGATCTTGACCGACTCAATTAAGGTATTCGTGTTTGTTCTATTAGACAACAAAGATCGCATTTTTTTTCACTTCGTTCAAATAAGAGTTGTACCCGTACGAAATTCTTCTATTTCTCAGTATGATCTCTATCATCATCTCTATTCCCTTTATCCATTCTCTTATCCTACCTAGGTCTATGAATTTATCTATCAATTCCATTACATTATCCTTACCCATGAGGTTCCAACATTTGATCCTTAATTGACCTAGGAGTGGTTCCCGGGCATCCTCAAAAGAAAGGTGATTATAAAAACCAACTCTATCCCTTGGAAAGAAAAAGGTAGCACCGAAGAAAGGAAAGAGCAAAATGGTTGCTTTTGTTGTTCCCGCGAAGCGAAGATCATTCGCCAAGCGAATGAAGTGGGTCAACCTCTTTTTGGCTTTGACCAAACACTTTTTCTCCCTGGTCGAGCTTTCTACAAAAAAAGCGATGCGAGAACGTATTCTCTTATCTAAGCCTCTTCCCTGTTTCGCTCCCCCCATTGTTGATGGTTCAGCTAAGCCCGGTGCCATGAAATGATTTAGAACTACGACGGAGTCGAAATGCATTTGGTTCTTTCCATTCAATAAGTATTGCATGACCGAATAATTCAAGGAAGGGCGCACTGCAGGGAGGGTCCTTTTAAATAGATGACTCGTCGGGCCGTTGGAGCGGGACTTCTTGGGGAAAAAGAACTTAAATAACTTCCTTTTTTTGAAGGAGTCGTCATTTTCTATCAGAAATGCTATGTCATTTACAACCCCAGCGTATATCAGATGCTTGAAGGCCCCGCTGACCCAAAGTGATTTAGAACGATTCTTCTTTATCGATGGTGATCGATCATGGTATCCATAGCGTTGCTTCTTTTTCGGCCAAATCCAAATTTCGTTTTGCTTCTCCCGGTCGTCAAGTCTGATCGACTCGACTCTTTTCCCTGCCCTCCGGCCTCTCACTTTGTTTCGTTCTTCTTCTGTATTGTTGCTGGAATGAAGACACCCGATCGGCCCGACTTTCCCAAATGCCCACCACCGGCCCTTCTCCTTTCCGGGTTTGGATTTTTTGCGTCATTTTAGTCGTCGTGGTCGATGGGCAAGAAAGAAATGAATGACTGTTATTTTGGGAAAATGTCTAAGAATACACCTACCGAGACGAAAGCCAAAGGTTAGTCTCGCAGGTGGACGTATCGAATCGAAATAAGATCTCAGATTGACATCTTGATACACTAATTTACCATAATAATAAATAGAGTCAATGGTGACTCCGCCGTGGGAATAGCCGCTTCTTTATCTCTTTCAAGAGGGGCTTCCATTCACCTACGCAGGCTAAAAGTGCTCTCCAAACCGTGTTGGATAGTCACCCATCACACGACTCTCAAACCCAACGTGAATCCCGGGAGACAAAGTCAAAGCGCTTGATCCTTTTCCCCATACTTTGAGATGCTTCTCCCCGCCGATCAAGCAGCGAGGCTGCTCGTGATAGGCTTAGCTTTAAGCCGCTATCGTTCGGTTCGAATAAGTCAAGCCTAAACTTATTGAAAACGAAAGCGCTGACGCTGTAATAATTATTAAAATAGCAACCTTTCACCTTATAAAACAAAACAAGTTTACTTACTAAAAAAAGAAAGCGGCAACAAGCACCCTCTTTCTCAAAGTCAAGTTTCTCGTTTCTTGCTTTAGAAAGATTGCAGCGTTAGCGCTTCTTGACTAATAACATCATAGAAAGTCAAGGCTCCTCTCCTTTTCTATGAATCTACAACTCTCTTTACTGAGCGAGACTCCATCCATAGGTCAGGGGCGCGTTGGAATGGTCGGTTGCTGCTTAGTCTCATCCGAGAGTCTAATCTCTTTGTACTACTTTTTTCTTTTTCAAATTAAAAAGAAAAGGAAAGGGGTCGATTTAGGCTCATTCCCTTCCACTGCATAGTTGCGCTAGCAGGTACTATGAGCCCTCTATCCCACGCATCTAACCATCTCATGTGGTTCACCGGTTCCACCGAAAACTCTCATTTGTTGAAGCGGAGCATAGTGCGCTTTAGGCGCCGAGCTAGAAAGGTCTCTTTCTTCTTTCGTTTCGGTTTATTCACTGATCTGAAACTTAGCACTTGTTTTCTTATTGATTCTAGGGGCGGCAGTGTTCTTGAATGAAGTCTATCCGAACTGAATTAGCACTTCTCAAATCAGGCTAGGCCTCTCCAGTGGAGCTGGGCGCCAGGGCCCTGGATGCGCTAGCAATCGGCACATAGGGGGTGGTTGCCCAGGTTTCTCGGCCTAGTATCCTGCACCTCGAGTTCATGATATCTACATTTAACTGTGCCCTGGAGACACGGTCGAAGCACGCCCGCCCAGTGTGCTTCTTTCACAACATGCTCTGGTCTCGGTGTCTTCTAGTGGTCTTCTAGTGTTAGAAGAAGTTGTGTCTGTCTCAGACATCTGCAACATCCTCCCAAGCTTTTTTATTCAACATATATAGGACAAACTGAAGGAAAAGACTAACCTATTCGGTGACTTTCGCGGTCTCCCTCACTGAACCGACTTGAATCTGAACTACAATTCAGATCAAGTCTTACCGAAATCTTATTTCCTTTTCGTGCCATATGCGCACTTTATTTACTTTTTTTCCTCGTTTTCTTCCCGATTTAATATTTGTTCTCGAAAGTCTTCGTTTCCATGTAAACTCTCCAAATTGTTGACCAAGCAAGGTCGCACTGAAATTGTGAGAACACTAACGGAACACTCTCTTACCCCCACTGACCAGCTAGTCTGAACTAACGACCGGCCTGCAAGCAACTATATTTTATTTTCTTAGCTGCTCTAGATTCGATTCTAGATGCTACTTACATATGATGTTTTCTTTCACAAGGTAGCGCATCTAGATAGCATAGCATAACTGAAAGCGGACAAAAAAAGTTGTTCCCATAGCGTTACCTTAGCCTCTTTCTCGATCTACATTTATATATGATAATATCACTAGTGGACAGCGAACAAAAAGACGCCACACTAAGAAAGCAATCCCATCAGGAACAAGGTAGTTCGGGACATGTGGTAACTGCTCTGACATTCCTGTTTTTTGAAATGAATCTTCGGACCTTCTGCCAGCGCTAACACCATCCGAGCTTGCACTGCCGCTCAAAGATAGATGCCTGTGAGACCCCCTCCAGTTCTATAATTCGAAGGAGGTTCTGAGAATTCAAACCCCTCGTCACCTATTAGTGAGCCGGAAAGCTGAGGATGCCTCTCATTCCTCTTCTCCCATTTGACAACCGTATCTCAGAATGTTCGGATAATTCTCTGGAACTAATATATGCTTTCTTTTTTTCTAAAGAATGGGGATATATCGTTGGGAAAAAGCAGAAGAAAAGGATTTCATGGGCAGAAGAAGGGAAGGAAGTTAGAAAAAGCAGATGGGACTATTCCTTTCTATTACAATCTCGACACCTTCCTTACCCCCTACGATAAATTGACCATTTTTTTGAAGAGGAAAGCTCCAGGTTCCGCATCTTAAAAGTGCATAACCTGATTGGAAGCACTGAAGTTAATTCGCAATGGGCCAACTCACCCAGCCATGATGCGCATGACAGAAGAGAGCGAGCACAAAATGGAGTTTCCATCTTAGATGAGGCTCACATCCGGAAATAATCTTTTTCAAGACTTTCTCCCCTATGTTGAACTTTCTCTATATTAGAT
Organism: Glycine tomentella; assembly: GCA_007407185.1. Taxonomy (NCBI): domain Eukaryota; kingdom Viridiplantae; phylum Streptophyta; class Magnoliopsida; order Fabales; family Fabaceae; genus Glycine; species Glycine tomentella. The sequence continues at coordinate 2,394 of PYAF01004298.1, read as the reverse complement.
TACCTGATTTTGGAATGCACGGGAATTTTCTGGTAGACTTGGACATGTTCCATGGCACGAAGTCTCTTCTCATCTAATAGCTCTAACTGTGGGGATATCTAAAAAAATATGCTCTCTCTCATCCACATCAAAATCTTTGTCAAGCTGGACCCTGATGAGGGATGGGAATGGCTGAATACGTCTGCCCGTACACAAGTAAGCAACTGGCCTTAGATTGTATCGAGCTACATGCCCTTCTCATAAGATGTTGTAAGATACGGGCCATAAAATCTCCGATGAAACTTAAAGCAGGCATCAAGAGCTAAGAAGCAGGCGAACAAGTGGATTGAATCTTTTCCAGTCTATTTTATGGTGGATTACCCTCGAAACAAAGGATTTTGATATTCTGCTTTTGACAAGATAAGTGGACAGATGAGTTGAACAATACAAGGACAGATAATCTAGGCGAGGTTCCCCCGCAAGCAACTCCCCTTTCCCACTCTCCTTTGGCTGGATCCCTACCCTGGCTTGGGACTGGCTCATATCTAACTCAGTGGAAGGCAGGAAGTAGTGGATTCAATAGACTTAATTAATTAAACATTGGAAAGGTGACCCTGTGCCGTTAGTTTTTTATAAAGAAAGAAATATTCAAGCTAGGCTAGTAAGAGAAGGAATACAGGTAAGAAGTCGAGAAGTCAACAAACTTATAGTGCTTTCCACACCCCGCCCCGTAGAGGGAAATTAACCTGTGAATGCGGTGCAGGCCACTGCTTTCCCTTTCACTCGAAACAAGAGTTATGTGCCAAGCATAAAGATTGAATCAATAAGACCGTATTCTAATCCTAGAAATGCCATAACTCTCTTTCTGTTTTGAATGTCTCGACTTTCTTTCTCAAAAAACCGGACAGGGGTGCGAAAATAGCAAGAATTAAATGAATAGGCTCTTGTCAATAGGTTGTTTGGCAGCTTTACGCAAATCCACACTAGCTAACTTTACACAAAAGGACCACCACCATTGATACATTGATAGTGGATTAAGTGGCAAACCTATACAATGCCCAAGTGCGGAGATACTTAAGTAAGGGTATCCTATTGCTAAACATCCAGCTACCCATAGTTTGAAGGGAAGAAGCCTATGTCTGGAGCAATGCCACTATAGAATCATTAATATTCGCAGAAACTTTGAATATTATCACAACAACCAGAAGCCATATCTTTCGAAGGAAATGAAACTGAGAATGATATATATATATATAATGAAATAAAGAAATATAGAATTCGAAAAAGTTAGAGCTGGGTATAAAGGCTTACGACCAAGAGATTCTTAGCTTGTTAGACACAATGTTACTAGCTATTCAGTGGATTCCTAGCCCTTGACTCATGGTAGAGAACACCAAAGGGTACTGCTCGCTTTGTTTCTCTTTATGTGGGGATGAGAACAAACTGACTATAAATCTGCAGAATCCACTACCCACTCCTGCTTCTTGGTCACCAAAATCAACAGTCTCTACTTGTGCTCTAGCTTCGGGTTCACCTAGGTTGGAAACTAGCTTTCTTTATGTGTAGATATGGCTGGCTGGTAAACTGTTGGACAAACAGGACTCATCTTTAACGTGGGCTTTATCCATACCACAGGGATTCTAGAAGTTGACTCTTATTTAACGAAAGTATTGAGAGCGATGGTCGCAATACAAGAGTCCTTCCTTTTTAATTTAAACCTTGAGGGCGAGTTAGAAAGTCAATCAAAAAGGCGACAGGGAAAGGGTCCCCCACCTATAAATAAGCCTATCCCCTCGCTTGATAAGACTTCCAACGATAGAACGAATTGAAAGCTAGGACGGATTAGAACGATTAGAATCCGGAATTCTTACCGAAGCGAAATGTTAACTACTTGAATAAGAAGACCGGTGGGATTGAAAGAAGTACCAAAGGCCGATGAAACTCTCTCAAATGGGCTACTTCCTTGTTCTATCAAACAAGCTTGTAAACTCCTTCGCCCATCGTCTTATCTAGAAAGCCAATAGCAAGAAGCTAGCAAGCCCATCTCTAATCCAGCAAGCATGTAAAGGTGGGAATAGATTCAAGCGATCGGGCGGCGGCTGTAATATCTGGAAGTTTTAAACATGAGGAAGCATGCGTTAAGCTTAGGATTAAACTTATAATGGAGGAAATATAAATAGGCCTTGGAATCCCTTAAAATGAGGCTTAAACGCTTAAGAAATAGTGGAAATAGGCTATTCTGGCCTCCGGCGCGACCCACGTGGAGTGCGGCGCGACCCGCGCCATGTGTATAAATATACCAATGCTGTCTGGCCTCCCAAGTGGGTAGCGTGGGAGTCCAAGTGAGTAGCGTGGGAAGTGGCCTAGAAATGGCATTTTCTGTCTGCCATCCCAAGTGGGTAGCGTGAAGTGCGG
>PYAF01004297.1:42678-53650 GCA_007407185.1 Glycine tomentella | reverse complement strand
GTTTCACTAGAGTGGGTGAAACTCTTTGACTGTACCCCTCAGAGTGGAGGGAGGTTTCACTAGAGTGGGTGAAACTATATTGATTTTGGTACCTTTTATTAGGCCTCTGAGATCTCAGTCATGCATCATGTAATAAAGAAAGCATGCATCATCTATCATGTATCTATGTTTATAAATGTTATTCTATGTTTCTATATATCCGTTGTTTATTTTAAATAAGTTATGTATTTAATATATTATTTTATTTCTGTCAATTATCTAATTCTGTTTATTAAAATACGTACCTGAGCTGTGTCGGTGGTTGACACCTGTGATGACCCCAATTAATTTGGGCGAGCAGAAGAACAGTAAGCTAGGTAAATCACTGAGGAAGGAGCTGGATATTTTATGTGCTGATGGATGTTCTGTAGATTATATTGGTGGTTTTCTATTTGTCTGTATTTGAGACTATGTTGGACTGTATTTATTTTACGTTGTAACAAACTATTTGGGACTGTGATGTATTTGGACTGTACTTGGACTGTTAACAATCTAATATGTATTAAGAAATTTTATTTGCATGGTCCGTGATGAGGAAAATCGTTTATATTACAGATAACTCGTAAACTTGGAAAGCAAAGCGAAAAGAATTTCGTGAAAAATTTATAACTAATTTGATGCTAATACAAAGTAGACACAATATTTTAGCTAAAATCAATCAAGCACGAGTGAGTAAAGAGAGGCGTTACACATATAACTTTGAACAGTCGTAATTCCTCGTGACAATGTCCGATGGAGACGTATTCTATATCAAAACACTCGAAATTAAGAGAAGTAATTAGATAAATAAAGAATAGATTGCAATTCACTAATTGAGTAGATAAAATATCAGAAAACAAAAAATTTTTTAGGGCTCTGAAGAGTAAATCGCAAATTTGAGGTACTTAGAGACCTCTTTTGGAAAAATATTTTGGGCAAGTCCTATTTGGGACTTGCATAGGCCTTCTCTTCTCAATTTCGAGCGCGTGGCCGCCGGTTTCATGTCAATCGGACGTCCCAGTCAAAAGTTATGACCTTCCAAAATTTACGAAAATACCGCGAAAACCCTAGGCCCCTGTTTTTGCCTGCCACGTGTCGCCACCAGAGCAAACACACCCCAAAATGGGCGTGAATGCCTGCACCATTTTCCTAAATAACTTTTTATTTGCACCATTTTGCTAATTATTTAATTAATTTGTATTATATTTAAATTTTTGCCTCCAATTACAATGTATCATGTATGATAAGTTTGTTGACTTTTAAAATAATTATCTTAAAGTAATTTAAATAATGTTTTATGATTTTATGACAATGTAAAATTATTTTATAGTATCAATGCATTGACATTAAACTTATAACATAAACTATAAATAAAAAACATACAAATAAAAAAGAAGAAGAGAAAATGAGCAAGAAAAAGAAAACATAAGAGAGAGAAAGAAAAACAAAAAGAGGTAATTAGGAGGGAGAGACAATGAGGCAAGGGGAAAATCTGAAAAGTAAGCAAGAGTAAAGGATAAGTGAGGACTTGATAAAAGACTAAAATATTCCTATAATTGATAGGTGTCAATAATTAAGAAATCTTACAATTATATTTTTGTTAGCCTACGTAATTTATATGTAGAATGGAATATAAAGAATTGTAAAAGATGGGAGGATGGCTATTTGCTTTTTATATAACAAGAACACAATAAAATCTAGTTATATGTTATGTTTGATAAAACTAGCTGAAAAATTAGCTAGAAGCTAGAAAGCTAGCTTACTAAAAAAAGGGTAAAACTAGTTGTTGAAGTAGCTGAAAAGTGTATAATGACTAAAAAATATTAAATCATTATTTATTAAAAAAGGCTAGGCAACGGGAAATTTGATAAATATATTAAGGATAAAAATGGAAGAAAATATAAAAAGTTAGAAGATAACATTTTAAAAAATACTATTTCAAACAGTGTTTCAAAAAAAGGTAGAAACTATAGAGAAGTTACTAAAAAAATTGTTTACCAAACAGACAAATGATCTTTTTCGCTAGTAAAAAAGTTAAAAACTAATTGAAATATCTTGCCAAACATAACCATAAGTTATAAAGCCTAGTGTTGATTGCAAAACCAACACTATAAGTAACAACCAAGACTAATGCAAAGTCAAAGTAACCTTTCACATCCATTTTTTTTATTTGTTTTAAATGATAAAATACTTAGTGATGAACAAAATCGATGGTACTAACAAAAATTAAGTTGATACTACATTAAAAAAGTAATTGAGTCATTCAGTTATTAACAACAATATTGTGAGCTACGATGATGCAACTCTTATAGTGTTGAAGGGTAGAATAAGACCAAGTCAATGCTACATTTAAATAAGTATCTAAATTGTTCTGTTACTGTTGGCATTAGCAATGGGTAAGCTGACACAACACTATGTTTGAAGTATAGTGCTGGCTTGGTATTGGCTAAGCAAACACAACACTAGAGAAGAAGTGAACAACTAACATGGGAAAGTGAATAACTTTCCCCCAATAATGAGCAAACTACTTATTTACAATAGATATATTATATAATAATGCAATGATTAGGATCAATAGTAACTTGTTGTAAAGGTTAAATTTAAGTAGAAATTTGTTATAATTACAAAATAAGGTCCTCATAGATTCTAAATTTAAAACAAATTTTGGTAAATTACATTATATAGCAATATTGGTGTTCTCTATTATACTTATTTTGTTCATATCTTGATATTTTATTTTTAATTAATGATTAAATGTACAATCTACAAAATATATATTATTTTGGATTTATTATATAAAAATCCTTCTTTAACTCTTTATATTTAAAAGGATAAAATATATTTTCCATCATTATATTTTGCGTGAAACTTGATTGCCATATGTGGAGTAAACAAATAAAAAGGCATGTGAGATCCAATGTCAAAGTAAGGTAGACATCGAAAGCAATGATAGAGGAAATTTCAACAATTGAAAAAAAATCCAGGGATTTGAATATGTAACATTATGTTTTTCGTAATGTTTGATTAAGTGATTTAATTTTTATGAGTAATTAAATTTAAATTGAAGTGTTTGTAATTAATTAATTAATTAATTATATGGTTATGGTTTGTGGTATTATATCTATGTTTATGTTTATGTTTAAATCTTATTTTAGGTGTGAACAATGGCACATCCAAAAAAATTTCTTAGTTGGGGCAAAAAATACTTTAGGGTTAATAATGTTTTTGGTCCAATCATTTTTACAAATTTCACTTTTAGCCCTTAAATTTTTTTAGTAATTTTGGTCCCTATATTTTTTCTTTGTTAACGATTTTATTGATTATGTAATATTTACGTTAGTAGTCCAATAACTTATCACATCATCAAGGAATTTGATGGAATAAGTAAATTGTGCTTTTTATCCCTTATAAACTTGTTTGAAATCATCAATTAATTTGAGGAAATGAGATATTAAAAACACAATTTACTAAAAAAAATTACACAAGATTGTCCCCTCCAAACTACTTGACAATGACGTGACAAGTTACAAGACTGTTTTGGTAAACATAAAAGTTGGAGATAACCTTCTTAGCTTTCAAATGAAACAAGAATCAACTTTATTGAGTTGTTATATTTTTGTTTATCATGTTTATAAGTTATGAAAGTCATAGGTGCATATTAGAAAATGAAGGAGATAGTAACCCAAAACTTATGAGATGTTATGATAACCTTAAACATGAAGTGGAAAGTTTTTACAATGGTATAGTGATGCATAATTATATGATTTTATTGGTCTATGATTTTATTATTGGGAATATTATATTGATGATGTGATAATTGTGTTAATTGATGAATGTCTTGAGTTATGTTGGATTGATTTCGTTGATGATAATATGAATTTATGATGATGTATGATTGTTGTGGATGATAATATTGTCTTGTAACCATCCGTATGAGTTGGAAGGGTTAGATATGGTCTTAGGAAAGTTTTTTGTTGAAAAGAAAATAGTATACTTGGTAGGTTAGTTCAACGCCAGAACTCCACCTCACTAAAGCCACCTAGGGGTCTTCCCTAATGAGGTATTTTCCTAAGTATCACCCTAAGTTTTCACTTTGAATGGCGTGCCAGAGTGACGAGAAATACTTCCTAAGAGGTTTTGGTGACTTTTCAGTATATGATATGTGCCTAGCACATGATGCTTTCCAAGCTCAATTAGATCGTTAAATGCATCATTTTATATGATAAATAGCTTCCAATTGGTGTGAATGTAACTTATGTGCTTCAATGAGGTATTTTGGTCAAGATTGGATGATTAGCAGGTGCATTAGCAAGAAATTATGCAAAGCAGAAGGTCCCGCGCCATCAGGTCCAAATCCGCGCTACCAGCGTCGACCTCTCTGGACCATGGCGCCATCAACGCCGGGATGGTGCTATCCGCGCCACACTTCTCCAGCCCGCGCCATCAGCGCCGTGTTGGCCCCAGGAGTGCCGTTCCTTCTGGATGTTGGCTCCATCAGTGCCGTGCCCACGCCAGGAGCGCCACAAGACGCAGAGTCTGCATAATGAGGGCAAAACAGAGATTTGATGGGCTACACTATAAATAACCGAAGCCTCAGCATTGGAGAGCATCTTTTGGACGAAAATCACTACCAAGGGAGGAGAAATAAGGCTTGGGAGCTGAGCTAGGGTTTGGGTGTGAGGGGAAAAGGATTCTTCCCTCTTCCCTTCCTCTTCTTCCTTGTACATATCATCAAGCATACTTCTTTTTGTTGTACCAAGGCCATCCATGTTAGGTTTGGCTAGTTTCCTTTTGTAGTTAGGGCAAATACTCTATGTAACTTTCATTTGGAATGGATTGAATGTTATTATTCCTTTATGCTATGTTATTTCATTACACTTTGCTTGAATCTCTTTATCTCTTTCTTAGACCTAATCAATCTAGGTAAGAGCTTAGAGCTAGGGTTCACAATAGGGATATTGGGGCTCTAGTCTTGGAACCAAGTGTGGTGACTTGTTTTACATCACCTAGGGATAGGGATGTAAGCTTGCAATCTTTCTAGTGCATCACTTAATGCTTAACCTAATAAATGTTACTAAGGGATTAGGGTATTGAAAAGGGTTAAAGGGTTAATGTCACTAAGGGATTAGGGCTTAACCATTAATGAATAAGGATGCATGATTGAGTAGCTAGTGTAGATGAATGTTGCAAACAATCCATGTAAGAATGTCAGGAGCATGGGGTTTGGGTCTCCCTAGCTACATTAGCTTACGTTTGGTACAACCATCTTCCATCTTGTATATACTTTATGTTTATATTTAGGTTTACATTTACTTTTTCCACACACATTCTCTCATATCTTTTGTCATCCAACCTATAGATTCAATTTATAATCTAATTGGTCAAACAATCCTCGTGGGAACGATAACTCTCTTATCACTTTATTACTTGAGCGACCGGTGCACTTGCCGAGTACGCAACAGTATATATGAGATGAATTATTGTTGATGGTGAAACTTGGATATTTAAGACAGACCATGAGTGATATGGTGGGTACGGATGTGTCGTACCTAAAACTCTGAAGGAATGTAAGTGTAGTTATTGTTGTGACTAAGCACATAAGTGGGGGGTGCTTGGTGGGCCCTTAACCTAGTGTTGGAGGTTTTTGATGGTGGCTTGTAGAATTAAATAACACAAGAAAGGGGGTTGAGTTGTGTTTTTAGAAACTTAAAAAAAATTCTAAGATTGATAGACATTTATCATCTAATGTAGATAGACCTAAGAACACTTACAAACCAGACTATATCAGATGGTAATAACATTGTCTTTGTAAAATAAAACAATATATAAAATCTAAAAACAAATTCAAACCCTTTGTTAGTTAAAGCAAAAGAAAGAAGCACACAAAGAATTATACCGGTTCGTCTCAAACCAGAGACTACGTCCAGTTCTTGGCAATCGCCAAGGTTCCACTAACTTATCAAAGTTACAAGTATTGTTCACTGTACTTCTGGCTCTTACACTTGCAAGCTCTATTCCAAGCTTGACTTAAACCTAGTATTCTTTGTCCTAACAAACCACTACTACCTCTAAAAAAATCAATAAGATTTGTTGAAGGATTGCACACTGACTAAATAGTATGATCATCTTACAGAAGAATATAACACTTAGAATTTCAGTCTTTTCTCTCAAGGTATACAAGGTGTTTTGAGATCTTTGTATCTTTACAAGCATTTACAGAAAGCTTTATAAGAAATAATGAAAGAATGATTCTTGTAGGTAATTATTGTCTTGTTTCTTCAAAGCTTCTACTATATATATCCTTCATCTCCAAGTATTCATTGTCTCACAACAATTGGATTCCTCACTTTGATCTTTGTCTAAAGTCTTGAGTCTGTTGGAGCATTTAATGCTTGCATGAAATGCACATCCCTTCTTCATGTTAAGTCCATGCTGATAGGATAACGTGTCTTGTACTTCAGCAGGAAAGTCACTTCTTTCATCATAGTAGGTCTGCAACAACAAAACACATCTTTTGATGAGGATCAACGTCTTCCCGATTGTGGGGTTCATTTATTCTTCATAGGACTTCAATATATCCTAGAAGAATATATTTTACACGAAAGAATCTCAAATATACAGTATTAAATGAAGGTTTTAAATGTTATACCAAATCGTCTTATGAGTGCGTTGTCTGAAAACTTCAAATGCACAGAGACAGATCATGACCTGATAGCATATCAGACACAACTTTTATCATTTATATTTATTTTCATCTAATCAAAATAATTAGAAGTCTTGATTCTTCTTTAGGAACTAAATGTCTTTTGACTTAACATGACTAATGGGAATCCCTAGATAATGTTGGATTCGGGGGGAGCTACTTAAAGAATGCAAAGGAATTGTGATTCAAGCATGAGTTTTGAGCTTTCAACATGTAATGGATGCTTTGAAGTTTAATTAGTATGAAATGTGTAAGAAAAAAGCAATTCTGGTAATCCAAGTGCATTGCATTCATATTAATCTATAATTAAATTAATTGGGTTCATAAAAATCACAAGGCTTTAGTTATTTGACTAAGTTTTTAATTTGATTCAAAGTTTTTTTGGAAAAATGCATTTTATACTGTTGTAATTGATCGATTACCTTAAAGACTTAATTGATTATTCTGTTCTTAGTCTATTTTGGAAAAGCTTTCAAGAACAATGTAATCAATTATCTATCAGAATAATCGATTATTTGAACTTTGCTTTCATGTGTATTGCCTTGTTGAACTCTTTAATTGATTATTAATGGGTAGTAATCACATAGTTATATGTATTTTAAAGTCGTGCAGGCATAATCGATTACCAATGTATCATAATCGATTACACAGGCTTATTTTGAAAAAGCCATCTTCCTGCTTTAATCGATTATCATTTCTAGTAATCGATTACACAGTGTATTTGGAATGCTACAGGCTCCTGCTTTAATTGATTGCCAAAGTTCGTAATCGATTACATAGTGCATTTTGATATTTTGAAGTTTTCTGTCTTAATCGATTACAGGACGGAATAATCGATTATTTGGCTCATTGAGAAAATCCTGAAATGCTTATGAACGGTTTAATCGATTACATTCTTGATTTAATCGATTACATGTGCAAAATAATCGATTATTTGGAGCGTTTAATCGATTATAGTTGGTTACAAAAAGCTGTTATAAATAGGATTAATGCTCAGCTTGATTTCTAACTTTGTGGAACATTACCCATACGCATATACTGAGCTTAAACAGTCTGGTGAGCATTCTAAAGTGATTTTAAGGTGTTTTAATTGTGTCTTGCTCCTTTGTGCTTTAATCATGGGTGTTTGACTCATTCTTGGAGCTTGAAAACCATTTCAAGATTAAGGAAAGTTGTCCTATTTGATTTATATTCATTAAACCTGATCTGGTAACATCGTTTTGCATTGCATACATTGGATTATCAGGTTGTTTCTCTCCTTAATCTGATTGTAATTTTCGTTTTGGATTTTCTTTGTATTTTGGCTATTGTAGTTGGGTTCTTGCTTGAAACTAGAGAAGGGGTTCTCTAGGTGGAAGAACTGAGTAGTGTTCTTAGTTTCTTGTCTCTTAGAATCTAATAGGGTTTTAGATTTCTGTACTTTATCTAGGATTGATAAATGGAGACATTGTAATTGATTGTAAGAACTGAAAATTATAATAGTGGAACTCTAACCTAGTGTTGGTTGGAAGAAAACTGGATGTAGCTTCTAGTGTTGAAGTGAACCAGTATAAATCTGATTGTGTCTTGTTTCTGTATTCCTTAATTCATTATATTCATTGTGTTCTTGATTAAATTGCTTGACCAACAAAGTCAGTTTTGATCCATTGAATTCCTTGGGGCTTAGCTACTTGATTGAATAAGGTTTCTTGGTTTTGAAAAGTGATAAAGATCCTAGGAACTCTGATTTTGATTAAAGAAATTTTTAATTTACCAAAGTTTAACCAATTCACCCCCCTCTTGGTTAAGTGTGAGATATTCATATTCTTCATAGATAAGGTAAGGTCTTTGCAAGTCTTACTGAGGTAAGTCATTACCTAGGCTTATCCATTTTCGATAAAATCGTACTTCCTCCGTAGGGTTAATTCAAGTCTCCCCAATAGTTAGTATGTAACTATGTTAAGGGGTGTATTTGGGTTAATCGCTCAAAAGTTAAAATCTCCATGTAGTCATGTATGTCTTTGGTGTCGATGATTGATGGACTAGTGATGATGATGTTTTGTAGATAAATCATGATGATGGTGATTGATTGACTAGTGATAAGCATTGTGATGATGATTGCTTGACTGGTGATGATCATGGTGATTATGATTGATTAATTAATGGTGTATGATGATTGAAATCTTGATGTGATGGTTAAGAAGCTTATGATTATTATGATATGCTCTTTTATATGAATTTATAAGATTTATGCCTTAAGTATGATGATTTTCAAATAATACAGTCTATATGTATATGATGGTGCTTGTTTATGCTTTAACTTTTAAGTTGTATAATGTTTTAGTATACTTGTTTTTGGTAAGTTTATCCTTGCATTATTGCACGTACAATTTATGTCTGTGATGATCCCATATCTAATGTTTGTGGGGAGCAGATGCTAAGGAGGTGGCCTCATGTCTTCGGAGACTTCATGGATATGCATATCGGGATGTGAAGATGTGTTTTTGTCTGTTGTTTCTTTCATAGCATCTTGTATAGTGTTAACTGACTCAGAGTCGAGGAAGTTTACCTTTATAGAGTTGTATATGCTTATATGCAAGTTCTGAGGAGTTATGAGTTGCTATGATGTTGTATAAGTTTTATGTTATAATGGAGTGTCATACACATAGTTATTCAGTTGTACAACTATATCACATGATGTTTTATCTTTGTATCATGCATCTTAGATATGGCCTTAAAATGAAAACAGTTTACGAGGATTTTCATAATTAAATTAATCAAAGATTTTTAAATGAATTAAAATAAAAATATAAAATCTTCTGCTTAAGATAGTTCATAGTTCCATGTAATGGTGGCGAGTCATTGGAGAAACAACGATGGCAATTCTAAGGCAAGGGAAAGTGGATTTTCATAATGAAAATTGGAAGGTGCTGCAAGTTGGCCAAAAAGTCCTTTTTTCCTTTCTTGCATGATCCTTCATGTAAAAAAAGAAAAACAATATTCTTGAAAGGTAGAAAAAATAGTGCATCCTACAGTTTGAAATGAATGATAAGAGAAGTTGAATGGGCGGGGTGGGGATCAGTGAGTGGTTTTAGCCTTTTAGGCACTAAAGGTATGACCATTGTAATAGACATCGAAAAAGTAAAATAGAGGTGTGTATGGGAATCAAGAGGAAGTAGGGAGGGTTGATGCACTTGAAAATGAATAGAATACTTCAACACAACCAAGAGGGGGGGTGAATTGGTTGAACCTTGGTAAATTAAAATTTCAAATCAGAGTTTTTCCACAGGATCTTTACCACTTTAAAATATGTTTCCAAAACCAAGAATCAATATTCAATCAAATTCCTTTTCCAAGAAGAATAGAAAACAGAGTATAACTTTTTGTGCAATGAAATTGATTCACAAATAAAACAATTAAGAGATGAATAGATGAGAAGAAAGATAAGCCACAGATTTTTATACTGGTTCACTTCAAACACTATGAAGCTACATCCAGTTCTTCCACTCAACACTAGAGTAGAGTTCCACTATTGCAAAAATTATTCTTACAAGGAAATACAAGCCTCTCTTTATCAACCCTAGATAAAGTTCAGAAGTCTAAAACACTATTAGACCCTTAGAGACCAAAACCCACACTGAGAACACTACTCAGCTGTCCTTAGAGAAACACTATCTCTAACCTTGCAAGAAACCCATTTACAATAGACTACTCTTTGCAGAAATTCAAATAACAGTTTTACACCTTCAAAGAATAAGGAAAGATATCACCTGACAATCCAAGAATTCATGCACATGAATGATTCAACAAGTTGAATGACAGATTACTAACTCAATGCATTCCTTTGCTTATGCTTTGATGAACAATGATGCTTCACTGTCTTGAATCAAACAATCATATGAATTTGTGAAGCCTAAGTGTGTTTAGTAACTCAAAAAACTCACTAATGAAAGCTCAAGAAGGTTTGTGATTGTCCAGAATTCAAATTGTCAAAAGTTACAAACCTCAGAATAATGGGTTCTATTTATAACAGCTTTCTAACTGAAAATAATCGATTAAACCTGCTCCAGTAATCGATTATTTAGCATATGTAATCGATTAATCCAAGATTGTAATCGATTAAAATGCTCCTAATGAGTTATGGGTTTGAGCTATGAACAATATAATCGATTATTCCGTGAAGTAATCGATTAAACCAGTCAGGCATGATTTTCTAAATGCACTTTGTAATCGATTATCACAATGTGTAATCGATTAAAACAGTAGGCTGTA
>PYAF01004297.1:16331-28831 GCA_007407185.1 Glycine tomentella | reverse complement strand
TTGTTTTAGAGAAGTTACGAGCATGCCTTAAATTATTAAAAGAATGATATATATATATATATATATATATATATATATATATATGATTGATTAAATGAATTTTTTATTTAAAATTTATAAATTTTATAATATCATATAAATTTAAATCTTTTACATAATTTATTCTAATATTAAAGTTATTAGAGTAAGTATTTAACTTAAATTACATTAAATATTATAACTAAAAAATAATTTTTTAATTAATAAGAATAAATTCAGTAATAATTAGTTATATAAATAATTCACTTAATTAATTTACTGTCAAATCATATATTCCAATGAATAAAATTTATTAAGTTGTTTATTTTAACCAAGCTACACTCAGGTGTTGTTAGTCATTAAATATATATATATATATATATATATATAAACAATTAAAACAAGACTAAGTTAAAACAAAAGCAACGCTGGGTAATTTTAAGAATCAAGTGAATTAACGGAAGCTCGTAAAACCCGTAATTATTAAAGTCAAAAGTTGTTAGTTTCATACCTGTGGAGCTAACGAGTTCGTTGCCAACGAGGAGGTATCGGATGAGCGTTTCGGGGTAGAAGGGTACGACGTTGGAGCGGACCCACTCATCCGAGAATGTCTGGTTCGTGGATGCGTTGACCACAAGCTGGTTTGGGAGCATGATCGAAACACTAATCCCCGTGTTCCGAAGCGCGTCGAGGATTTCCGCGTCTGCGTTGTAGATTTTCACGCGCTTCGCTTTCAGGGAGGACTGTAGGAAACTCACGGAGGTTCTTGGCGGCGGAAGGTTGTTCCCCAATCGCCCGTAGTTCACTCCCAGTTGACTGGAAATTTCACCACCTGAAAATGAAGGAATAGTATTCAATTTTAAGGTTACAAAATTTGAATACGCCGTTAAGTCTGGTCTCGAGGATTAATGTTGTTACAAAATTTGAGTATGCGTGAGTAAATATCAAATCGAGGATTAATGCTGTAACTAACTTAAAGATCGAAATTTATAAAAATACTATACTTATGATGGTTAAAAGAAAAATACTTTTTAAGAGGGAGAAGGAGTATGGGACTTACTAGATAAGGAGAATGAGAGTAATAATACAAATAGAGAAATCACTGTCTTGGCCATTGCGTCGAGCTCAAGATATTTCTATTTGGATCAATTTTTCTCCTTAAATAGGATTCATTTTTGGACTTGCTGAGTATAAAAGGAAAATTTGGATCCTATAGTGCTTGGCAATTGGCATGTTGGAAGATGAGAACAGGGGGAACGATGGTGGAGTTCAACAATAACGTTGACTTCGTACGATAGGAAAGCTTCTTTTGTGGAATGGTCATAGCCTTGATCACTTATTGCAATTTTTTATTATAAAAAAACAACTTATTGTAATTTGGATTACTCAAGTTTTCCGCTTAACTGGAGTCTATGCCTCTTATCTCTTCTATAAATAAATGTTCAAGACTTTTGTTGTTTAGGTTTATTTATTTATTTATTTATATATATATATATATATATATATATATATATATATAACTGAGGAAAATAACGACAAAGTTACAACGCAGCGCGGAAACAAAACACCCTTAGTTATTTATTACTTATTAGGGATGTTGGTGAATTGGATTAAATTGATTTTGAATAGAAAAATTATTTGATTTAATTATTTCAATTTTGTTAATTTATTATTAAATTGATTTAGTTTAAATTTTTAATCTGATCCAATTTAATCTAATTTAAAACAATTAGGATTGGATCAATTTTTGGTTTTAATCTTACTTATAATTTTTTTTTAAAAAATAAATAAAAGATAAGATATATAATAAATATAATAAAAAACAATTTAAAATATTAAATATTTTATTTATATGTCATTATTATTATATAGCCAATATAGAATAGTTGTGCATCTTAACACAAATAATTAGTAAGAATCTCTTTAATTAAATATATTTTTCATAAATAGATATAAGTTATATGATAGTTTTATAATTATATAAAAAACAAAAATGAGCGATATTATAAATATATGAATAAAAATATATACATATGTATAAGTTCGGTTTGAATCGGCTTTTAAAATCAAATCCAAAATTTGATTCGATCCAATAAAAAAATTCGATTTTTCAATTTTTTATTCGTTCGATTTACGGTTTTTTGGGTCTACATTGGATTGAATCGATTTATGAACATGTAGTTATAGCCACAAGATAACTATCTTATCTCTACTTTTATCATTCAACCAAAATTAAGAGAGAAGATAAAATAACAATTTATATATTTTTATTGGTGATTATAGTCAAACGAGGGATACACTATATCACGTAGTAATTGTTCATAATAACCAGCGTTTTAATAATCGGATCGACCTAGCCGATTGGACCGGTTGGACCGTGATCCGGTGACTAGACCAGGTCGAGTCCATTGATGGATCGACCATACTTTTCACCCGGCAAGATCGGTGCGACTCGGCCGGTTCATGGTTCAACCACCGACCCGACGAACCGGACCGGGTCGCTATTTAAAAAAAAAATCTGCCTTCATGCTGCTTTCGTCTTCTCCCTCCAAGCGTCGCCTGTACTGCGGTGGGTGGTGGTGGTAGAGGGGTTTACCTGTTTACGGAGTAGAGGGGTGGCGTGGTGGAAGAGGGGGTTCGCGGCGGGGATGAGGGGTAACAGGTCTGACTCCATTAGCCAAATTGACTTTCCGCGGGCCGTGCGGGGGCTGGTGTTGCCGGGGGTGGGGGCTGCGAGAGTTTTGTGTGGGTGTGGGGGGGGGGCTGCAAGAGTTTTGTGTTTTGGGGGGGGGGGGGGGGGGCGGGGGGTTTTTTTTTTTGGGGGGGGGGGGGGGGGGGGGGGGGGGGGGGGGAGGGGGGCTGGAATGAAATGAATGAGGGGAGTTTGGTGTGTGGGGGTTTGAGATTTTTTTTGGGGTTTAGGGGGAGAGGGGTGGCGCAACGAACAAGGGAACTTTTTTGGGGTAGGGGTTGCTACAAACCTGCACGCTTGTAGACTTAGTCAAAACTTTTTAAAATGTTTTTTTAGTTTTAAATTAAAGGATTATTTTTTAAAGCCTTAAAAGTCTATCATCACGAATAGGTAATGCACGTAAAAGTGATTTTTTTTCTTTCTTAGATACATAAAATTTATTTTTAAAATATCCATAAATTGTTAATAATATTAATATAGAATAAAAGTAAATTGAGTGTAAGTATAAATTATTGAGTGAAAATGGTTTATTAGGTGAGAATTAACATTTTATAATTTTGTTTCTTGAACTTAAACTTATTTAGCTTATATTTATAATATTTGTTTGTTTGAATTTGTACAATGATATTTTTTTACATTTTGGTATCTAATTATCTATATTATGATTTGTGATATTTTTTTTAAATATTTTAAAACATGTATAAAAAATTTATATTTTTTTATTATAGACCGGGTCATGCGGATCAATTAGTGACCCACCGATTCGATCACTGACAATATCATGTAGGTCAATCAGTGACCTAGCGATTTGACCATTGACCGGGTCATGCGGGTCAATCAGTGACCCATGTTCGACCACTGATCCAATGACCCAGTACCATGACCAGTTCAATCACCGAGTCGATTTTTAAAACACTAATAAAAACTATACAAGTATTCTCAATTTCTCATCTAACTTTAGGAAATATAAAATAAAACTGAATAATATAAAAATGATAATAACTAAGTCATCTAATATATAAACTACCAAAAAGACTGAGCTTCAGTAAGTGCAAATAGGTGACTTAAGACTTAGATATTATCTCTTTGATATTATTTAGTACTGTTTTATTTTTCTAAAAATATTAGATGATGCCATTTATATGATTGATATTATTTGTAAATCCTTATTAACATAGGGTATGAACTGGATTATCAAATGAAAAGTATCAATTTTATGTTTATCTTTTTATAGTTTTGTTAATGGTTTCGGTCATTGACCCGGTCGAGGTAGTGAGTCAGTGGTTCAACCGGTGGGTTAGTAATTGACCCGGTTTGACCTGGTCTATATTAAAAATTCAAAATTATATTATATATAAGTATATAACTAACATTATTTGATTAAAAAAATTTAAAATAATAATTAAAGTATTAAAGTTGATAACAAAAGTAAAGTGTATTAATAATAAAAGAGGGTGCAAATAGAAACTACTTAAATCAATACACAAGTCCAATTTTTAATTAAAAAAATGAGCCAGAAAGGGTACAAGAAGCAATAAAAGGGGTACAAGAAGCAAATCAGTATCTGGATTTGGCTGCCCATTTAAGCAAAAACTCTAATCACAATATATATAAGCCTTCTTTTCTTGTGTTGCGCCTCATTTTCTTGGCTTTCTTGTGTTGCGCCGCTTCCCTTCCTCTTCGATCAACACTGCTTCAGTGCTTCACAATGAAAATAATATGAACTCACACAATTAACCAAGAGGGGGGGGGGTGAATTGGTTAAAACAGGGACTTTAAAATATTTCTTTGAAAACTAGCAGCAGATTAAAGATCGTCTCACAAGTTCACCCTTGTTAAAGCTGAAACTTTTAATCAATCAAGATTCACCCTTCACTTCAAGCAATAGCAGAAAATCTATCAGTTGACCTCAAAAGATTAACCATAAGATGAGCAAATTAAGACAACAAGATGAAAATTAAGAGAACACCAAATCTATACTGGTTCACTCCTTAAAAGAGAAGCTACATCCAGTTTCATCCAATCAAACCTTGGTTAGAGTTCCACTAAATCAAAATCTATTTTTTACAAGCTTACAAGTAATCACCTTTATCAATCCTAGATAAAGAATTGAAATCTAAACCCCCTTCAGACTTCTAATGATCAAGAACTAGAGAATCCTTCTCTATTCTTCCCTCTAGAGAACACTACTTTAGAAAAGCTTTAAAGAATCTTTTTGATCTAATACAAGAAATAAAGGTAAACAATCAAATCACAACAAGAGTTTAAGAGATATACAATCTCATGATTCTCAAATATGGGTGAGTGAATTTTACCACAGAAACTCAGGTTGAATGAATCCGATTCTTGGAATTAGCTCTCTTTGAAAAACTCTTGTCAAATCTTGTTCAAATCAACATGACCAATGATGCATGAGTTCTAGGTTTTGAAACAAGATCAATGTAACTCAGAATATCTTTTCTCAGAATGTGAGGGCTTTTGAAAGTGATTGTAAATTCGCAAAATCAAGTTTTGTTCAAAACAAAAGACCCAACAACTTTTTATAGAAAACATATTTAACTGCATGTAATTGATTAAATCGTCCTTGTAATCAATTATTTTAACTAATGTAATCAATTAATATCCGAAATAATCGATTAAAGTGTTCTTAGCTCATTCTGGAAAAGATATATGAACAATGTAATTGATTAAATCGTCTTATAATCAATTATCACAGACAGTCTCTGGTTTTAAACAAGCTAATGTAATCGATTACAATTAGATGATAATCGATTAACCCAGGGAGACATATCCTGTGTTTTGTACCGTGTAATTGATTACCATTTCCTTGTAATTGATTAATTAGTTCTTTATGGCTTAAGTAATAGATTACCGATGCTGGTAATTGATTAAGTCAGTGCACAATGTGATTTTGTAAAACTTAACCATGAGAAATTTGCTTCTTTATGCAAACATGAAAACCTTTATGATTTTCACAAATCATGTATGCATGCAAATGGTCATGTTTATGCAATGCAAGGGATCAAAAGATTGAAAATGATAGGAATACTTCAATACAACCAAGAGGGGGGGGGGTGAATTGGTTGAACCTTGGTAATTAAAAATTTTACAGTCAGAGTTTCCACAGGATCTTTATCACTTTAAAAATTATTTTGAAACCAAGAATCTTATATTCAATCAAATTCCTTTGTCAAGAAAATCAATAGACAATTGAAATCTTTCTGTGCAAATAATTTGATTCACAAAACAAAGCAATTTAGAGATGAATGAATAAGAATAAAGATCAGCCACAATTTTTATACTGGTTCACTTCAAATACTATGAAGCTACATCCAGTTCTTCCACTCAACACTAGAATGAAGTTCCACTATTGCAAATAATATTCTTACAAGATATTACAAGCCTCTCTTTATCAACCCTAGATAAAGTTCAGAAATCTAAAACATTGTTAGATTCTTAGAGACCAATCCCCACTGAGAACACTACTCAACAACCCCTAGAGAAACACTATCTCTAGTCATCATGCAAGAAACCCATTTATAATTAGCCAATCTTTACAGAAATCAAAAACAGATTTACTACCACAAAGAATAAGGAACGAACTCACCTGATAATCCAATGAACAAGATGCATATGTATGATTGACCAGGTTGAAAGAAAGAATGACAAAATCAAAGCATCCATTTCCTTACTCTTTGAAACTCAATTGTGCTTCACTCTTCAAATCAAAAACCCATATGGATTTTTTGTGAAGCCAAGATGTTTTTCAACTCAGAAAACTCACTAAAGAAAGCTCATGAATGTTTGTGATTGCCCAGAATATGAATTATTCAATCTCACAAAGCACAGGGCAATGGGTTCTATTTATAACAACTTTCTAACTGAAAATAATCGATTAAACACACTTCTGTAATCGATTATTTCACATATGTAATCGATTAATCCAAGAATGTAATCGATTAAAGTGTTTATGATGTGTTCTGGGTTTGAGCTATGAACAATTTAATCGATTATTCCATCACGTAATCGATTAAACCAAACACTCATGATTTTCTAAATGCACTGAGTAATCGATTACTAAATTTGGTAATCGATTAAGACAAACAGACCAATATTTTCAAATGTACTAAGTAATCGATTAAAACGATATGTAATCGATTAAACCAGCAGATCATGTTAGCCATAGGCATTATATGTAATCGATTACGAACTTCTATAATCGATTAAGACAGACAGTATGATTTTTCAATTTTAGCCTAGGTAATCAATTACATTGTTCTTGATTTGTTTTCCAAAAGGCACAAAGAACAAAATAATCGATGCCAACATGTCTGTAATCGATTAAAGCAGGAAAACTTCATTTTTCCAAAAACATGATTTTAATTTGCCTTATTTGTTAAATGCTTTTGAATTGGCTGTTAATCTAACAATCCTAAATGAATGATTATGCATGATATGCACATTGGATTATCAGATAACACTTCTTCTCTTTTACATGAATCAATTGATCTTCAAGCTTCCAAGGCACTTTGCTATGAGGCATGTTGAAAGAACAAAACTCCAAAGCTTGATTCCTTGTCCATCATTTCATGCTTCCTCTTGAATCAACAATCTCCCCCTTTTTGGCTTTAAACATGCCAAATCTTTAAGTTGATTAAGCAGTGGGACTTGGAGATTAATTGCAATTTCAACAGAGAAACTTCAAGCTTCTAAAACCTGTAAATTTTCAATTGCCTTTGCCAAGATACAAGTGTTAAAGCATTTGTGATTCATGAATCATTCAACTAGGCATTATTTAAACTTGTTAGGTTCCATTTTATATATTTACTCCCCCTAATTCCAGCAATCATTCACTTCAAATTTTTTGCTAAAAACTGAACCAAAAACATGGGCAAACAGAGTGATTTTTGTTCTTAATCAATTTCCCTATTACTCCCCCTATTTGGCTTGTTAAAAGTCAAAAACAAATAATGCACAACGGATATTGAACAGAAAATGCAAATACCATTTAGATTAAGTCATTAGGAGGTAGTACATATGACAAATTAAAACAAACATAAACAAACTAATAAAACACAAGAAAAAGAAAGCATAAAAAAGAAAAATCTAAACAATCCTAGATTTCAGGTGAGGCAGTATCATTCATGTTGCCCTCAATTGAGTCAAGCCTTTCCCTAATTACTTCCAAAGCTTCATGAGTCTCAGCCTTGAAATCCTCTTGAAGCTTGAGCATGCTGTCCATCTTTTGAATCATCAATGATTCAAACTTAGAATAAGCAAGTTATGGTTGTTGTTGATGCTCTTCCTCTTTAGAATCAGCTACCACTTGTTCCACATCAACATCAGCAGCTAGTTGATTGGCCATCACCCAGCCATTGGGTGTCTTCCTCATTCCCATCTTGGTAAGATGCTTCCCCTTGATCAGACTGTTTGAGGAATTTGTGTTGTCAACCACTTCATTTTCAACATCAATGTTGAAGTGATCAATCATCCTAGAGACAAAGACAGGATAGGGGAATGGGTAGTTCACAAGCCTCTTAGATTTAAGCATAATTTCCTCAAATATAAGCACCCAATTCATGGGTATATTATTCTTTAGCCTATAGACCAATTGAAGGTCTTCATCAGTTGCTTGGGCATGGTTTGTAGCTCTAGGGGTTATGACATATGTGATTATGTAATGTAGGAGCCTATCCTCAGCAGTCATAGGTCCTGTACCCGGGGCCTATTCCTCAGCCCCATGTGAGGATCGTGAAGCATCTCTCTATAGGTGTCCATGTTCCTATAGCTCTCAGGTTCCTCATCAAACCTCCTAGCACCCTTACACCACCCCAGCCACAGTTTCCCAAATTTCTGGAGTTATTAACATCTCAACACCCTTGACTTTGGACTTCATGTCCCCTTGCATTGACCCTCTCAAGCAAGTGTAAAATACCTTAACTAAATCAGGGTAGAAAGTACCCTTCATCTCTAAGAACCTTCTCAGTCCTTGGACTTCAAAGAAGGATGGAAACTGGAATCCCTCCCTAATGAACCAATCAAGTTCAAGATACTTGGGAGAAGCCACTGATAAGTGCCACATTTCAGTCGATTTCATATTTAAAATATTGGCACTTATCTTTTGATTTCTTTCATTTGGCTAGTAAGAATTCCCTAAACCTAGTTAATAAGCACCTTATACTCATGTTTAAAGTATTTCGGAAGATTAATTCAATTGTGCTTTGTATTTGAATAGATTTCGTGGAATTCTAAGGCTTTCAGAAAAGCAAAACAAGCAAGGAAGGTGCACATATCAAGGAAGGGAAGTTTCAATAGCAAATTAGGCCCAGAATCCACAAAGCCCAAAGAAAACTTCACCATTGAGCTATAAGCTCGCCCAGGCGACCAACCATAGTGCATTTCACTCGCCTGGGCGAGTTACAAGTTCCCAAAAGATTGCATTAGCTCGCCCAGGCTACCAGAACATGAACAAATTGGTGGCCTGGGCGACCAAAACTGGCTGGTGGTAATTTCCTATAAATAGGCCACGAATCCATGGAGTTTGGCATCAATTTTTGGAGATTCTCTCTCCCTTACTACCTTTGGCTTTGTTTTTAGTCTTTAGGTACTTAAATATTAGGTATAAGTAGGTTAAGAAAGTGAGAGAAGTGAAGTTTAGCGTGGAAGCTCTGCCGGAGAGAAGCGAGGATGGGAACGTTCAGCAGCTTCTTCCGAAAGGAGGTTTTCTCCATGTTGGGATAGCTTCTTAGAGGTTGGATGTAATCTTCTTAACCCTATACTTCTTTTAATATTCATGCATGAGTCGTTCTATTTCTTATTGGTAGTTTCATTCCGCTCTTAATGCTTGATCCTACTTGATCACTAGTATCCCGAACTTAAAATCCGAAGTGAGACTGGAAAGTAATCTTAGGGTTTGAACTGAATGAAATTACTCGTTACGTTGCTAGAAATAGGGCATAATGTTTCGATTGCATAAAAGCACGCGATTATAGTTCTAAACGCTGGGGTAATTTACTTAAATATGCGAGGGATCGATATTCGGTAAACTATCCTTAGAACTTGGATGCGAGGAATCGATTCAAGATAACTTAGTGTGCATCAATGAGAATAGATGGTGATTTATGCATGGTAAATATTAATTGAATATAGGACGTTAAGAATGATGAAATCCAATCCCGCTTTCTCATAAATATATTTTCATTTTCATTAAGTTTAGTTAGTTTACTTTACTTGCATCAACAAATGAAATATCGTTCAACCTACTTGTACATAACTATTCAACTGTTTAATCTAATTGGAACAATTGAGCAAGCTCAAGTCCCTATGGAGACGATCTTTTATAAATTTGAAACTTACAACGATAAAACGGTACGCTTGCCGTGGTAAAAATCCCTAACAAGCACAGGCTTGGTGGCATTAAACTACAGATAGTTCATCTTGTCAGCCTCTGTGGAAAACCACAGATCAAGCCTATTTGCAGGTTGGGGAGCAGGGGGATTTGAAGAAGATTCCCAGCTTTTCTCTTGGATGTTCTCACTCTTTTAGGGGTTGGGTTAGACATGGTTAAGGTTGAAGGTTTGGACACTGTCTAGACTCAGAAAATGCAGAAAATTCAGAGACAAAGAAGTAGATTAGGTGCAAGGACATTTAGGCTACGAATCCACTATTTATAGGCACTAATGAGACCCAAAACGTCCATAATTTCAAAAATATAGTTGTTGGTGACAATTTAATGACATTGGGTTCGTTTTAAAATGGATTGGGTAGTTAAATTTCCCATAAAAACCTGTCAGATTACGTTCAACAGCATGAATAATCGATTATTTCGTTAAGTAATCGATTATTCCAGAGCAAATGAGCCACTAAAAAAACATAGTAATCGATTATTTCTTTAAAGTAATCGATTATTTCTATCTTAGTTAGAGGTTGAAGACGACCTGTAATCGATTATACCATGTAATAATCGATTATTTGACAAATTTTTTGAATTAGTCAGGTAACTGAGCATAAGTAATCGATTATCCCGAGTGGTAATCGATTATTCCAGGGAGCCTATAATTTCTAATGGTGAAGTAATCGATTACAGGACTTTAGTAATCGATTATACCAGTGAGACATGCATTCATTCAGAGAATTTTGACAAGTGTAATCGATTATCCCGATGTGTAATCGATTATTCCAGAGATAGTTGAATTCTGGTTATACGAAGAATAATCGATTACCATATGTGTGTAATCGATTACATGAGCACAATTTTCATACAAAATGTGGTTTTTAATGATTTTAATCGATTAAACCGTGGTGTAATCGATTATTCCAGTCAGCTTATTAGATACAGAGCATTTTAGCAGCTTTTTGCAAGATTCTAAGTAATCATTCGAACTTGTGACATTTTAGCTTTAATCCATCATACAAAACACATATGAAACATGCTAGCAAATGTTACTTTCATCAAGAATACCTAGCATGTTTCTAAGTGTATAAAATCTATCCCTTGATAATGGTTTTGTGAAAATATCAGCAAGTTGGTTATTGGTGTCAATGAATCTACCTTTATGTTACCTTTTTGAACCTGATCTCTGAGAAAATGATGTCTAATCTCAATATGCTTTGTCCTTGAATGCATTATTGAATTCTTTGATATGTTTATAGCACTTGTATTGTCACATAGCAGTGGAATTTCATTCAGTTCTACTCCACAATCTTGCATTTGTTGTTTTAGCCACAAGCTTTGTGCACAACAACTTCCAGCTAAGATGTATTCAGCTTCAGCAGTAGATAATGCAACACATGATTGTTTCTTGCAATGCCATGAGATTAATGAGCTTCCTAGAAGATGACAAGTACCACTTGTGCTTTTTCTATCTAATTTGCAACCTGCAAAATCAGAATCAGAATATCGAACAATATTGATAGAAGCATGATAACACGTTTTCGACACGCACCAAAACAATTTTACTAAGCTAATTCTGTAGCACAGAGCTAACGTAGGTCGACTCAAAGACACAATCAATATGGTTCTAGCTTCAATTTACGAATAACAGTAAGGGGGAATTTTATCAAACAGTTTGTGCGCGTAAGTAAAACTTGCAAAAACGTAAACTAAAATTAAAAAGCAACACAGAAACTAACAGAATTCAAAAGAAGTAATGTAAAACAAAATTTAAGACATCAATCCAATTCACCTCACCAAGCAATTCGAATCATCATTGTTCTCAGAAATTAATCCTATCATGAAAGTTCATTCAATCTCATTAGAAGCAACTCAATCGACTTAACCCTTAAATTGATAGAAACCACGACCCTAACTAAAATATCATCCAATTAATTCTGTGATTAATGTTCGAAATTAGGAAATGAATCCATAACCTAATCCTTTTTCAATCCTAAATGCATTCATAATCATGAAAACAGAATAGGAATTGAAGAAGAAGATGAACATTCAAATAGAATTCGAAATACTAAACCAGAACTCAAATTCTCCTTGTGCTTGGGTTGAATTCTTGGATTGATTGAGGATTTAGCCTTCCATGATCATCATCAGTGAAAGCCCCATGAAATGGTTACACGAAAATGGAAGCACAGCAAAATGAAAATGAAGAACAATGAAGAACAAGGAAGAACAGTAGAGAGAAAATGAAGAACAAGGGTTTGATTCTAAAAACTAAAGGAATGAAAAATAAAACTTGTTTATTGAAATGTAAAGAGTGGTGCCCAAGTTTCACTAAAGTCACTAATATATGTAGTGACTGAGTTCTGAAAATAAAATGGGCCACAAACAAGCCCAACA
>PYAF01004296.1:6692-66498 GCA_007407185.1 Glycine tomentella | reverse complement strand
ATATATATATATATATATATATATATATATATATATATATATATATATATATATATATCGTTTGTCCAAATCATTTCAACAGCGTACCGAAGTCAAATCCGTCATTTTTATCTGTTGTTGTTTACTTAGGCACGTTTTTTACTTCTTTAATTATGTAACATGGGCATGCATGTTAAATACTAGTACGATGAAGAAATATAATTAACTAAATTCATTTTTTATTTTTCTTTTCTATTACTTATATTACATGTCACTTTTACCTTTTTATCCTACTATTCCTTCCAACTCAATAGGTGCAAAATCAAAGATGGTTCCTTGATCTTATTTACATTTGTTACTTTTACTATTATTAACTACTATATATTAAATATTAAACTAAACAATGAGGCAAAATGATTTATTTACTTGAATAATTTATGTTTGATTCTTTTTGTATTAGGTTTTATTATGTTCACATGTGAAAGATGATGTTTTTAACGTGATAATAAGTGTTCAATTTCCTTTGTGTTAAAAAAATTGGATCATGAATAATCACATACTATGAGTAAAATTAGTCTCTAACTCAATGTCTTAAGAGATAGTTGTGAACTTTGTTAAAAAAAAACAATAAGACACTTTTAAAAAGGTAAAAATTACTTATGTGTGTCTTTCAGTTCACATTATTAAATAATTTTAAATTATATTAAAATATTAATCAATGCCATGTTAAAACAATATTCAAACATTTAGTCTTTCGATCGTATTCAAAGATATGCACCGGCAAGTGGCATGCCATTCTTACAATCACTTTCTTTCTAAGAATAGTATATTAAACATCAGATAAAATTTTAAAAAATAGTTGAACTGGTCATCTTCCTCTCTCCCACACATATTAATTCAACCCATTTGCAAATATATGTACTCCTCTCTTGTTTCCAATATTAATCAAACATATTGACACACTAAATATAAAAAAACACTGTTGAAGGGGTTAGCGATGACAAAATGAATAGATCGGATAAATCATAATTCGTGTATCCGATCAGATCAAAATAATTTATTAATTTATTTTGAACTATCAAAAAATTGTTTAACAAAACTGATATAAACCAATCTACTTGATAAAAATTCAATCCAATCCATTCATTAACATTTTTTTTATGGATGGATATCCATCCAATCCATCCAAAAAAAAATTAAAATCTTAATTATTTTTAGTTTAAAAATAATATATTTGAAAAAATCACAATAATTTCGAGGCTAATTTTTTGCCAACATTGGTCGGGATTACTTTTTGACCAATGTCGACCAAGGTTTTTTTTTTCACCGACGTCAGTTTGGACTATTTTTCAGTCAAGAATATTTTTTATTGATGACAACTAGGATTTTTTGGTTAATATCGATCAGTGATATTTTTTTGTGACACTGGCTAAGTGTATTTTTGGTCAATGTTGGCTGGGACTATTTTTTGGTTGATGTCGGTTAGGATTTTTTGGCCTACATTGGTTGGGATTTTTTCCCTGATGTTGGCTAGGTGTTTTTGGTTGACGTCGGTCGGCGATGTTTTTTGTCAACATCAGCTAGGACTATTTTTTTGGCTAACGCCGGCTAGGGTTTTTAAACAGATGTTGGTCAGGACTATTTTTTTGATGGCATTGGTTAGGATATTTTTTTATCAACATCAGCCTGGGCAATATTTTTATTGACGCCAGCTAGGTTTTTTTTATCAATGTCAGCTAAGGCTATTTTTTTACCGATGTTGGCTAGAGTTTTTTGGTTGATGTCAACTGATGATGTATCGACATCGACCGAAGCTATTTTTCGGTCGACGTTAGCTAGGTTTTTTTTTATCAATGTTTGTCAAGATTATTTTTCGGCTTACATCGGTTAGGGATTTTTGCTGACAATGATCAAGACTTTTTTTGCTGTCAACTAGGATTTTTCGGTCGACATTGGCTAGGGCTATTTTTTTTATCAATGTCGGCTAGGATTTTTTTGCCAACGCCAATTGATGATGTTTTTTAGTTGACATCGACAAGCCATGGCTATTATTTTGCCGACTTCAACTGATGATTTTTTTTGCCGATGTTGGTAGGTGATATTTTTCTATTGATGTTAGGCAAAACATAGCGTTAATTGGCATCGGCTAGTTAGCCAAAAAATATTTTTGCCAACGTCGACCAAAAAATATCTTAACCAATGTCAGCAAAAAGTAGCCCTAGTTTACGTCGATGAAAAGACCCTAACCGACATCAGCCAGAAAATATTCTCGGCCAATGTCAGTCAAAATACATCATCAGCTGACATCAGCAGAAAAAACTTTGGACGACACCGACCAAAAAATAATACCGACTTGGCCAAAAATAAACTGCAATTACATTACAACACTTTAAATGATGTAACTCATGCTTTTTAGAAAGCACGTTTGTAGAATACACAAACCATATATTTTTCTTATTGTTGAACCATGGACTAGTCCATCTAGCCTTTCTTTGTTTTTGCATAGACTTCATATGTGTTTCTTTGTTGTGAATGATAGACCAAATCCTAATTTATGGGGTCTCTGTGGATCTCCAAACTAGGGTGCTTGATAATGCTTCTCAGCATATTTCCTTTTCTATTCAGGTGGATGGTTAAGTGGTATTTTTTGTTGCAATATTTGCTAGTACTTCTTATTCTACTCGTCGTCAGTTGTGGGTAGAGCTTGTGTCTATTCAAGCAACTAATCCTAGTCCTTGGTGCTATATCGGGGATTTTAATTGGGGGCTCATGAGTAGAGGGGAGGACGATCAGCTTTGTACCTTTGTTGGCTTCTGTTCTTACCAAAATCTGGAAATTCCACTTGTGGGCTACAAGTGGTCTAGGTGAACTCTAAATTCTGCACATCAGGCTGTGATTCGTCTTTGTTTATGGAAGGGACCTGCAAAACAAAGTAAAGACACTCTGACGCTCAAGTCAGTACAGCAATTATATAAAGAATAACTGAGTGTTATTTCATAAGATTAAGAATATGAGCATGCGAGTAGATACTCAAGTATGTATTGTAGTGTGTTTAGAAAGAACCTGTATGGTTGTATTTATAACGTGGAGTATGAGCCTTGTAACGACCCGTCTCGTCGCTACGATATCATTAACTCTAGATCGACCAATTTCAATTTTTAATAAAACTTCATTAATTTGATTATGAAAATGGTAGTAGATTTTTTTCATGATAATATCATTATTATACACAAGATACAATTACAGAATTGAATACACATGTATGCATATATTGAACCAATACATATCATTTACATATCAAAATTTAATTTGGTTTTACATAGATTTACACCTGGAATCTTACATGACCAACAAAAGAATCGAAGAACTAACTAAGAAAGAGTTGATTAATAAAACACAACTCTTTCCCAAAAAAGAATTTCAACGTCATCACGTCGACTTGGCGGCTCCAACAAAAAAAAATCTCCCTCTAAGGTCACCTACTGCTGCTCATCTTCTCCCACGAACGAAAGTTCGTGATCATCACAGGTACCAACCACACGGTACAACAAATGCAAGGGTGAGTTTATTATATAAAACCAACACACATCAGATAGCAGCAATTGGGAAGGAAACAACATTACCCACCACAATCATTAACAAAAATCCATGATTCCAATACACACTCAACAAACCAATCATCCAATGCATTTCACAACTTAAACAATCATGCATAGAATGATGCATGCACCTGACTCATCTATCAGCATACTGTAACACCCCGTGTGCACCCGGCGTATTAACATTATCATTGTATCAGAATAGCGCAACAAACATAAGCATACATCAATATTGGAAGCTTAATCAAAACAACTATATATTATATACATATATGGTGAAACCTGTTTAATATACAGAGTACATGCTTTTCAAGACTTACAAATATACATCAAGTGCCAAAATACAGGCATACATCAACAAAATATGAGCCAACAGGCTCAGTCATCTATGTCTAGGGTTCTTATCAACATCTATCCCGTCTCAGGCCTCTTGCCTTGGGATCTCTCTACTACTCCTGTACTGTCACCTGCAACAAGAGCCCCAAACAGGGGTGAGATAATAATCTCAGTAAACTTAGGGTTCTTGGAGGTTTCCCTCCCCCCTGGTTCACTCACAAGCCCAGATCCAGAATAACAATATCAATTTATCATTCTCATATCATCAGCCTTCTTGGCTTCCATAACTTATAATAAACATATCACAATACAGCTACATTTATACACACATCATCAGTACTGAGAGAATGTCTATCCAATGGATAAACCCTCTTTAACTTTATCCAACGCCTGAGGAGGATCATCTGACAGGTACCTTATCTTAGGACTTATTGCCTTTGCCTAAGAAGCTCATCTGACAGGTACGAGTCCTCAGAATCACATTAGACTCTATCCAATGGCTAAGGAGGGTCATCTGACAGGTACCTTATCTTAGGACTTATTGCCTTTGCCTAAGAAGTTCATCTGGCAGGTACATTTCCTTAGAACCGCATTGGATACCTACTCCGTAGAAGGGGCATCTGACAGGTACCTTACCTCAGGGCTTATTGCCTTTGCCTGAGGAGCTCTTTGACAGGTACATTCCTACGGAATCTCCCTATTCTATTCTACTGGCCAGAGAATTCTCCTAATATCATATCATCATCTCTATCCTTTCATTCATTTCATCACCAATACAGAACATAACACTATCTCAGTGTATAGACAATATCAATCATCATATCCAAGTCTTAGTATAACAGCAAAACAATATCCATATGCATAACATGTCAGACCATTACCCTCTTTAGGTACAGTGAAACATAAGAAAGGAGAACAAACTCCAAGAACAATGAGCTTACCTGATCTCAGCTCAACACCGGCTCTCCCGGCTTCGTGGTGACCACCACCAGTAGTCTGAGTCTCACGCCCTACATTAAGCATGCAGACAAACAATCAATAACAGTTCTCAACCGTTCATATGAAAGGAAACACTCTTCCTTTCCATGTTAACCTCTCTGTCTTCTAACTTAAGGTTCATTAAGGCTCATCATACAAAAGTTCTCTCTTAGACCTTCAGTAGTCTATCTCAGTTAATTAAGGCACTAGAGTCACCACAGGACTCGGTGCAAACAACACAAGAGCTATAAGCTCTGTGCAAACCCAAATACTCCATAATTCAATATATAGCTTGAACGGTTCCTTTCACACACAGAACCTGTTCCAAAAGCCTTTCAAGTACACCCAAAATAATTATCAAGGCTCTTGCATGTCATATCATATCAAGTAACTCAACATACCCAGGCCACACATGCACATATCAGAGCCCATAATCAAAGTCCACCAAACTAACAATTGAAAGCTAATCCTTCATCACCACAACATTCTAAACACACTTTTCTAAAGGACCCAAGGCTAATTCTAGCTCTATCACAAGTGGGTCACTATTCACCAAAAACCCCAATTCACAAATTAATCAGTGAATCTCGAGTTTCTTACCTCAATGATGACCAAAAAGACCCGTGGACCGCTTTCCCTAGCTTCGGTGTCCAAGAATCTACGCCGTTCTTTGCCAAACTCAAGTTTTTACGAAGTCCCTAGAGAAAGGGATTTCTTTGATTGAGGGGTTTTTAAAGAAAACTGATGAAGGATTATGGCTCACAAATAATTTCCACCAAGATATGGGTGTAAAAGAAGGTGTTTAAGCCAAAGAATGGAGGTCTAGGGAGCTTGGAAGCTCATCAATGGCAGAAATGGCAAAGGAAAAGGAAGAGAAACAGTTTTTCTCTCCCAAAACGCGAAAATAGCCTTTTATAGGGCCCCTGTACGCGTTCCCGCGCTAATAGCGCCACACCCCACGCTAATCGCGCCACCATTTCGAAAGAAAAAGCTTTCTGGTGCATTTTGGTGCTAATCGCGTCATATCTGGCACTAATCGCGCCAGATATTCGAGTCAGAGGGGTCTCCAGGCCATTCTGGCGCTAACCGCGCTATAAATGGCGCTAATTGCGCCATACTGGTGCTAATAGCGTCGATCCTGGCGCTACTGGCGCCAAATATGCGCAAGAAAAACCTTCTGGAGCAATCTCACGCTAATGGCGCCACTTTCCATGCTACTAGCGGCGCATCCCATGCTAACCGCGTCATTCCCATGCTGTTAGCATGAAATTTTTTTTTTTTTTGAGGATCTAGATTATTATACATGCAATGTGGTACCATCCTCATGGAAATAGCCTCTCTCAAAAAAATGATGCAGTAGCTCGTCAAGGTCACTCTGTCGTGCATAGGTCGCTCCACCTCATGGTGATCAGCCCTGGGTCACAAGGGAGTTCCAAACAGAGATGCCCCCCTAGTACCTCCGTACCCTACTGCCACCATCATATTTCCACCAATGCAAATGAAGTATGAAACATGAGCATCATCAATGTATGACCCGACTAGGAACACATCCTTCCTCGCAAGGGTAACCCGTCATACACCCCCCATGTACATACATAACAACCCAATATGGGCTCACCGATGCACTGACCGTGGCTAGGAACACATCCTTCCTCGCAAGGGTAACCAACCGATCATTGCATTCCATGTGTACATACACAACATACAGCCATGGGCACCATCAATGTATGTCCTGGCCAGTAACACATCCTTCCTCGCAAGGGTAACAAGTCATACATCCCCCATGGGTATCCATGTATATCCACATCACACAATGACAATCATAGGCACTATCAATGCATAACTTGGCTAGGAACACATCTTTCTTCGCAAGGGTAACCAGTTGTGCACACCCCATAGGTGTCAATATATATCCATATCACATAATGACATTATTAGCATCAACATAATCTCTTATCAATGTCATTATCAATATCCACATCACATTATCTAATTTCATCATCATACATATCAAAGTCATCTTATTTCAACATCATCAACTACATCATCATTATTTCATTTGTACATCATCAAACACATCATCATTTTCTCATTCAATCATCACCAACACATCAATAACATCTCATTTCAACATTATCAATGACATCAATATCACCTCATTCATCCACAATCCATATTACCATGAGACTGGTATTTTAGGAAAATTCTAAATTAAAGAGGACGACTACAGTATAGAAAAATACTATTATGCCCATTTAAAAATTTAATAAAGAATTAAATAAGAAAACATATTATAAAATTTTGGGCAGAGTCTCCTCGGTAATTAAGACTTTTTCCAAAAATCCAATCATTACAACAACAATATCATTCACAATTTTATCCATCAACAAACCAATTCATCCTATCCCATTATTTAAAAACACAATTTTTCTTGAAAACGAGCACCCATAGGAGCAAACACCCATCAATCATAAATACATCGCATCCCATTAGTTAAAAACTTAGTTTTTCTTGAAAACCAGCACACGACAGGAACAAGCAGTTATCTTTATAGTTGGACTCCCTGGCCCCCAAGTATGGTATCTAAACTATCGCCAAAATAATAAACTCCCATTACCTATCTATATCCCTCTGTTAGCTCCTTGAAACGTCATTTTGGGATCTCTCAAGTTCACGTACTTTGGCCCAAACGCAGAGCTCTATATACCAAATTGGAGATAATTTAGTATAGATTTCATAAACAAGGCTAACGTTAGCAATCGGGATCAAATACTAACTCAAATTTAAAAAGAAGCTAAAATGGTGTTTTAAGAGTCCACATCAAAAGACATCATTTTGAAATTTCGATCACACCAATGTGACCAGGGTTCAACAATGATCACAAAAATGATATCAGTTTCATAAAAAGGAGACTTTTACAACATCTCATTTTCAAAGAGTTTTCAAAGAAAGTATAGAAACAGCCAATAACGGTACCCAAATCACAAGAGATATCAAGAGAGACTTAAACTATCTAGAAGAAGACAAAAGAAACTAAGATTACCTCAAGAAAACCAAGAAAGAAGGATTGGGGGCTCCGTTCTCTACCAAAACTTTGAGAAGAGTTTCAAAGATTCCGCTCCGATTAAAGGGTTCCTCTACGTGCGGTGGTCTCGTGGCAAGCAACAGCGGCCTGTGGTGGTCTTGGGTGGTGAAGGATGATGGTGGGAGGTGGGGTAGGTGCTTGGAAGAGGATGAAGGCCAGATTTCGTGACTTTGGACGCTGCTGAACTACTTATCACCGCCTCCACTCGTCCAGGCGAGCAAAAATGCCCGCAAAATTCGCCTGGGCGAGCTGACCCAATTCTAGAATTTTCGGCTTCAGTGAAAAATTAATTTCTCACATTTCAGACATTATGTTTACAATCCCAACGGTCAAAAGTTACATATATGGGTTAGGAACCTATCTTCGTCAGCTCCATATGATAATAACCTTTCTATCAAGCATAAGCTCTATTACAAGTCATAGTGCTTATAGATAAATCTATATTCTATTCTCTCATTTTTTTATTTTATTTTTACTTGCAGTTCGAGAGATAGCAAATGTGAATGCAATCCAACGGTTAACCTATCCATAATGGGGATTTTACTGAAATAGGTTTTCGGGTCAAAAACTCGGAATCACTCAATTACAACGCAGCTCGGACAAACTTCACATACTTGACATTTACACAAAGCAATGACACATGGATAATTCACATAACATTTCAACTAATCCTAATTAATAAAGAAATCAAATAATACAAGGAATACATCACACATATATTTTAAGCTATCGAAATTTCAGGGTGTTACAGGCCTTAGGCCTTTGTTTATTGATAATCTGTTGATAAGATAATAACAAATAATAACAGACATTTATCTAGTTCAAATAGAAGATAATGTGTACCTTATTGATATATTGTTACTTGTAGATAAGTAACAACTTGTAGATAACTTTGTGGATATATGATAAGGTAAGGTGGTTGCATCTATTTGAATATCCTGGCGTATTTGATATGCTGTTAATAAGGATATAATATTTTTGGTGTTCGTGCTCCTGTAGAAGGTCGACGTTCGTGCTCCTGTAGCAGTGCTGACGAGAAGGTCAGACACATCTGTCAAGGTTGACACTTGGAGAGTGAATAAGCACTATTAATTATAGCAGTGTTGACGTGGAGAGGTCCACGTGTAAGGTGACCTTTATGAGATGACCACATATCATTTTACTATTTTGGACTGTACAACTTCTTATAACGAATTCAGAGCATGGTCTGATAGTTGTGGTTAGGTACATATTCCCACTTCAGGTGTGGATTTTACATGGTCCAATGGCAGAAAAGGTTGCAAGCATGTTTCTCTGAGACTTGATAGAACAATTTATAATGATTAAGCGTTCAAGTTCTGGAATTCTATAAATCGGAACACTTCAACAAGAGTTAGCCCTGATCATTTCCCTTTTCTTATAGATCTTCAACATGGTTTAAGATATTTTGTTTCTCCTTTCAAATTCCATAAGATGTGGATAGAGAATCTAGATTGTAGAAGATTAATCTCAGAGGTTTAGAAGAAGCATTTCTATGGTTGTCCAATGTTTATCCTAGGAGAAAAATTAAAAGCCCTCAAGAAGGAATGAAGACCTTGGAACAAGTTGGTGTTTAGTGATGTAAACCAACGTGTGCAGATGCCAAGGTTGATGAAATTCAACGAAAAATCTAGGTAAAAGGTTTCTCGGATGAGCTTCAACATTTGGAAACCAATGCTCTGATTGAGCTTCAACAGGCTTTGATAGTTCAATAATCCTTCTGGAAAGGTAAATCTAGTGTTCAATGGCATTGTGAAGGTGACAAAAATACTTCTTTTTTCACTGTTTGACTAAGGTGAGACATGCTACTCAGAATATGAATGCTTTAAAGGATGGGCTTCTCCTAAAAGTCACACTCTTTATTCCTTACTCTCTCTTCACTGATAGCTCATCTCAATTCTTTTTTTTAGGTCCCTCGTCTCAATTTTCAACATCCTTTTTTTCACAACTGACACGTTCATACATCTAATTTTATACTGTACTTTCAGTTTTTCATTTTTAAGAAGATAGAAGTTAGCTCAAGCTAGCCCTAACCAGGGTAACTTTTATTTTCTTTTATTTTTACTTTTGTCTTTCTTATTTTGAGGCTTTTGCGACGCTTGCTGAAATGTTTGTTTTTTCTTTCTTTCAGGTGTTCTTTTTTCATTTTTTAAGATTTTTTTGTTTACTTGTGTTTATTAACTTTCAATTAAAAACTAATGATTTTTATTAAAATATTTTTCTCTAAAAATATTATTTTTAATTTTAAAAAAGCATCACTTTAAGATTCACCCTTTAGCCTAAAAATATATTGGGCTGAACCGACATAGAATATGATAGTATCATGGGTTTTTCTTCCTGCACCCAGTAAATCTCGAATACACCATTCATTTTTTCTTTAATTCCAAGATTTCCCTTTTGTACTTCTTCTTCCATCCTTCCGTTTTCAACTTCTTCTTACACCATTCAGTTTCTTCTTCTTACTTTGCTAAGCTCCTCCTTCTGTTGGCTCACGGTGGTTTGTTAGCTGCATTGCGGCGGTGGTTTGTTACCTGCATTGATTTCATCGTCGTCGTTGTGGGTGTTGCGGTGACAACGGTGGTCCGAAGGTAAGTTTTTTACATCAACGAAATATCAATCCATATGGACCATACAGATTGGCAATCCGTGTGGCCATAGAAATTGGTATTTCGCAGATATAAAAAACTTACCTCTGGACCACCGTTGCCACCGGGCCATACAAATTGGTAATCCATATAGCCTATACGTATTGAGATAGAGTATGGGTTTAACACAATAAAAAAACACATAGCGGCGAGAGTAGAGCAGTACTCACAGCGACGGCAGCAGGACAATGAGATGAAGGAGGGATTGATGATTGGATTGAAGAGGATAGGAGGAGAAATTCGCAGTGACATAATGCAATGGTGTGAAACTATAAGTTAATGGTATGAGAAGAAAAATGAATTAGTAATCCGTATTTGAGATTTTAAAAGAAGAGTAATTTTGATTTTTGACTCTTTTTGCTGGGTATATTTAAGATTTACCGGGTGCAGGAAGATAAACCCTAATATCATGCAGCGGTCGTTACACATAGCACAAGTTAAATGTTTTGTCCTTTTTTTAGAGGAAGCCCAAGTTAAATGTTAGTAGCAGTAAATTAATATTTTTAAATGTGGCCTTTTA
Source organism: Glycine tomentella (assembly GCA_007407185.1). NCBI lineage: Eukaryota > Viridiplantae > Streptophyta > Magnoliopsida > Fabales > Fabaceae > Glycine > Glycine tomentella. The sequence continues at coordinate 55,338 of PYAF01004296.1, read as the reverse complement.
TAACTGTATACGATTGTCAACTCACCAATGGTCTTCTTGCTTAGTCAAATATAAGTCTTTCACGATAACAAAGAGAGTAAAGAAGAGAAAAATAATATTTTTAAAATAATTTATGAATAAATTAGATAGTTATATAAAAAATATCAATAAATAAATTGAGCCATTTTTGTTTTTATAAATACTTTAATAAATTAATATATTATTTTCAAGAGAAAATTTTATTAATTCTCTCTAAAATTTCTTGAGTACGTGTAAGTATATTATTTTTTTAAACGATTAAAGAAAGTTAGTGTAAAAGAATTAAAAAAGAAGAGGAGTATCAAAGGAAATATTAAGAAAACTCAAAAAATAATGTAAGTTGTTTTTTTATTGTAAAGAAAAATTGAGTTGAATTGGATTTTAATACTCATCAAATTCAATACAAACCTAAAAAGAGTCATTACCAAATAGATTAATAACCCAATGTTTTCTACTTTTAATTTGTTCATTATAATCAAAATAAAAAATTGTCCAAACCAATACTAGAGGATAGTATTTATTTTATTTTTATTAATAGGTAGGAATTAGAACTGTGTTTAACTACTAGTTATGGTTGTTTTACTTATCCCCATTGTTTTTCATTCTTGGTAGAAAAAGAGAGAGTTTTGCATCACAACTTTTAATATACTACTAGTACTCTTTTTAATTTATTTTTTTATTAATTACTAAATTTATTTTGGATGTAATAAAAGCCATTAAATGAAAGGTGGCTGCAATTAAATTTTGATATAAATTTTGAATAAATTTCAATAGGTAGTACATATAATAATTAAAGAGACTGGATTGCTTACATTTTCCTTTTCCCCCCTTTACAGAGCTTCCTTTCAACGACCTTATCTTATCCCTACCCGCCACAACACTTGCGACCTCTCTTGAATGTCAATGAATGATTGTATGTATAAAACAAACCAACAGCTTCACAATATTTCTTGCACGCACGCCATTGGTGATCACTTCCCATAGCTCTTAGAAACCATCCAATCCAATGGCAGAGAACAAAAACAACCACCATTTCGGAACCGCCATCAGAAGGCTAGCCTCTGTGACCAACCACCTCACTTCTTCTTCTTCTTCTCACAACGCACCCGGCGAACTCGCCCTGTGCCGCACTTCCGGTAGGAGCGACAGCTTCCACCGTGTCCACGGCCACGTCCCCACCCACGACGTCGTTTGGAGGATCATCGCCTCCGACCACGACAACTCCGGCAAGGACTTCACCGACATTGTCTACGAGAAGGCCGTCGGGGAAGGAATAGCCAAGGTTCACTTCTCAATTCTCTTTTCTTTTTCTTTTTGTCACCATAATACCAGTATCAAGTACTATTTAAGGACTTCGCTCATAATTAATCTTTGTTGAAAAATTTGCCTGTTTTTTTATTTATTTTTATGTAACCACCGTAATTGGAAAGCTTTCTACGATCCTTTTGGTCAGCCATAGAACTAATCTTAGAACTACTCACCCGTTGTCTCTTTTTTCAACCTCTGTTTTTCAGGTTATAGTTGTTTTTGTTTTTTTATTGTTCAAAATATTAAGATACACTGTACTGTGTTGCTGTGGTGCAGATAAGTATTAATAGGCCAGAGAGAAGGAATGCGTTCCGCCCCCACACGGTGAAGGAGCTTATGCGTGCTTTCACTGATGCCAGGGAAGATAGCTCTATTGGGGTCATCATTCTCACTGGCAAGGTACTTGTGCAGTTTTGTCACAAAAAAAATATTATTATTATTATTTATTATTTTTGTTATTATTATTATTATTATTATTATTATTATTATTATTATTATTTCTTGGAAATTCTTTAAAAATACCGTTTTAGGCAGCTTGTTATGTGTTTGATTAGAATTAGTGTAAGTTTAATTGAATTTAACTGGAGTAGACTTACTCTGATCATTCAATTATTGGAATCTAATTGAAGATTGTTTGAATTTTGTAATAATCATTTTAAATCTCATATTCAAGGTATTTTTAATTGATTAATTTTTAAAATTTTTAGAGAAAGTTACATTATCATTTCCTAAAGTTTCTTGAGGACGAAAGGTAATTGGGATTGATGTATATTGTGTTGGGTATATTCTCGAACAGTTGGATGGTCATATATTCAAGACACTTTGGTGAGATAGGGCTGAAACTGTACTCTGCAGTATAACAGTGTGTCAGATCGCAATAAGTAGATGGTGGATCTTAAAATTAGTGAAAAATCTATATTATTTTAGAGCTACCGAAGCTTTGTAGATATATGTTTATTTCCTTATGTTTTGATTTGGCTTGCAAAGTTCGCATCTCTTTGGCTTCATGGGTGGATTTAGAGCTGCTCGTTGATTTGTGTCATGGGTGCAATTGTTAGGGTGGGATGATTCAATTGTGGTTTGTGTGCTACTGTATAGTAGGCACTCCTGTTGTATTTCATTGTGTCAGACTAAACATACCTTATGTTTAGTTTGTTTCTTAATAATATTCAGTTTTGGCTTTTGCAAAAAAGTATAATGATTATGGGTCGGTGTAATATATTTCTTAATCATGTTGCTTCCAGTTCCTCTGGAAAAATATGTTTGACCATGCTGTTGTCAATTTGGTACAACTGAACCCCATGAATCCAAATATGCAATGTTCACATTTTTTGTGCAAACCAGTGTGGAATTGATGCTGATAACATATTGATGTTACAGGGAACCGAGGCATTTTGTAGTGGTGGTGACCAGGCTTTGAGGACTGACGATGGCTATTCTGATAATGGAAGTTTCAGTAGCCTCAATGTGTTAGACTTGCAGGTATTAATTGATTTCAGATTTTTCTAATTTGGTGAATAGAATTATAGAAGTGAACCCATTACTTGAATTAAAGGTTTTGAGGGATTCATCTCAATGAACCTTGAATCTTCAAGTTCTCAAGTGATTGTGTTGTTTCCATGATTTGTAATGAGATAGTTGTTAATGCTTGTTATTGGAAAAAACCATGCCCCTTTCTTACTCTACTTCTTATTCATTCTCTTCTCCTTTTGCAGGTGCAGATACGCCGCCTCCCTAAACCAGTGGTTGCAATGGTACTCGCTGTACCTTTTTTAACCTTTGTTCTTAGGGTCGATATGATATGCTAAAAGACAAGGGACATGGCAGGATTAAAAAAAGTGCATTCTGTTTGATTTTTAAAGTAGTATTAGTATTGGACAAAAACAACTCGAGAGACACTACAAAACTATAACTTTAGTACTCATTAAATCCACAGCAGAAAAGTAAAAATAATACCAATAGCCCTCTCCCTTTCATTTTCCTAACTCTTTTGCATGCAAAACAAATAGTGCCAAGCGAAAATAGTATTGCAGTATATTTTACTCGTGGGTAATATAACATGCATTTCAATTTTTGGAAAACTGGAAAATTTAATAAACTCCCCTGCTCGTTATTTCAACATCTACAACTCTAGGACTAGGCCACAAAATTCCAATTAATGAATAATGATACCATGTTTTTTTTTTTTTTTTTTGTTCTTCCCTATTCTTGTTATATGGAAACTATTTTTCTAACGTTAAAACAGGTAGCAGGTTATGCTGTTGGAGGAGGACATGTATTACATATGATCTGTGATCTAACTATTGCAGCAGATAATGCTATCTTTGGCCAAACTGGTCCCAAGGTTCTTCAACCCTTTTCCTTTTCATACAAAACTCATACTAATCAAAATTATATTGCTCTCACTCTCCCTCTTTTGGAATTCCTTCTATCTTTGTACCTATGGAAGGTAGGAAGCTTTGATGCTGGTTTTGGAAGTTCTATCATGTCTCGTTTGGTAAGAATCAAATACTGCTTATTTTGCTAATAATTCACTCCACTATTATGCTATTCTAGGTGGTGATGGATTTTGTTTGCTGATATTTTCAATCCAAAGATAAAAACCAACCTTATTTATACAGGTAGGTCCAAAAAAAGCACGTGAAATGTGGTTTCTCACAAGGTTCTATGATGCTGTTGAAGCAGAGAAAATGGGCCTCGTCAACACTGTTGTACCAGTAAGTTCTTTTCCGTCTGAAGAATTCTTGACACTAATTCTAATTTCTCCTTGTGTTGAAAACAATATAAAATCTTTATTCACTATTTAAGTCTTTATATACAAATTGGAAAAGTAATTAAAAAACTGTCAACGAATCACTTAAGAAATAGGAGTTACTTAAAAGCAAATAGCAGAATCACATTCTCCAACATCAACCTCGTACTTACAGTGAATGCTATGTTTTGGTTTGGTCTAGCTTGAGAATTTGGAGAAAGAAACGATAAAATGGTGTCGGGAGATACTGAGGAACAGTCCAACTGCTATTCGGGTGCTCAAGTCAGCTCTTAATGCAGTGGATGATGGCCATTCTGGACTTCAGGTAAATCACGATTCGTTATTTCATTTCATCTATCAATATTCTGCGCTAAATAATATATAATTTCTTAACAAGATAATTATTTATAGTGAATGTACCAATGTTTTGTGATGGTATATACCCGTTTCTTGGTGCATCTGCATGGATACTTAATTTGAATTTCTGTAACCTAATTTATAGGAAATTGGTGGAAATGCAACACTGATATACTACGGCACTGAGGAAGCTAAAGAGGGGAAGACTGCATATATGCAACGTAGACGCCCTGATTTTTCTAAGTTCAATCGGCGACCTTAAATATGTCAATTGTTGCTATCAATTTGTGACATGGACCTCCGCTTTGTCCAATATATATAGAGAGCAGAAAGTTGATTTGGCTCCTGCATGTTAACTCTTGTCAATTATTTATTCGTTTCAAATGTATTTTTGAGGCTGGTGGTAAAATAAACAGATTTCTTGCATTTAACTATTTTGTCTTGTTTCTTAAAAAGATAGCCAATTTCTATAAATAAGACCATAGAAAATACGGCAAAAGAATCCAAATAATACAAATTAAATAAAAAATTACGAATTTAGGGCTGTTTTGAAACTATTTATCAATCTGGGGCAGTTGGTCCCGCCCAAAATTGGGCGGGACTAAATCCGTCGCTAAATCGATTAGCGACCGATTTAGCGACAGAAAATTTGATTTTTTTTATTTTTTGTTTGCGACCAAAATATTCTGTCACAAAAATTGTTAGTAACTAAAATAAAAATCAAAATTGACGTGTTTTGATTTTTGACGTAAAATATCATTTAATATTATTTATTTTTATTTAATTTGAAAGTATTTTTAGACTGATCTTCATCATAGATATGATATTTTTTACTTTTATTTAATATATTATTTTATTTAATATAATTTCTAAATTTTTATATGATCTTGTTTGATATTTTTTGGATTTTGTATATATAAATAATTTTTAATAAAATATTTTATTCAACAAAAAAAATTTTCAATTTTATTTTTGAATTCGAAAAATTGAATATTTTTTGATACTTCTCATTTTTTATATTGAGACTAACCCCATTAAACACATTATTCTCATCACTCTCATCATCTCTTTCATCCTCTCATAATTTGATAATTCTCTTTCAAAAAAATAGAAGACAATTTCCCTTTTCTCTTTTTGTTCCAGTCAAAAACACGCAGTCGATTAACCCGTCATCGAAACTACACTGAAACTCAGACTTTCTGTCAACCGGTGACTCAATTGTATAAAATTAGTGTGGCCAAAACATATACATCCAAGCGAGAAAGAGAATTAGAAAGGATCGTCCATCTTTCATGGTGAATGATCAATTGTGCGAGTAAGTTGGTCACCATCTTTATCTCTCTGGATAAGTGCAATGCAATTCTTTGCATTTCAATTTGATTCACTTTGTCTCACGCAGTTCCACTCCTATTTCTAGAGTTCTGCAATGTTTCCCCGCTCCAAGTGCGCTTTGGAATTAATGGGGTGCTACAATTCTGATTATTGTGTGGTGAGTGCACTTTGGGACGAGTGAAACGAGGGGTAAAGTGTGGAATGAGTGCGAAAAAGTTAGGAATGAATGTGTTTTGGGATAAATGGGATTATCATATAAAAATTCCAAAAAAAAAAAATTAAACAAAACCATATAAAATTTAGAATATCGAAAAAAGTTACAACGGCGTACGATATGTCCTTCAAATGGTCTAACTTTTGATAGAAATGTCCGATCGAGGTGTACGATATGTCGAAATGCTTGAAATTGATAGAAGTAATGAAAAAAATAAAAAATAGCATGCAATTAATCACTAAATAATTAAAAAATTAGAAAACAAGAAAATTTTGGGATGTTCGAAGATTAAATCACAATTTTGAGGCACTTAGAAGCCTTTTTTGGGAAAAAATTTTGAAAAAGTCCCCTTTGGGACTTGCCAACGCCTTCTCCTCAATATTTCAAACGTGTGGCCACCGGTTTCGCCTCAATCAGACATTCCAGTCAAAAGTTATGACCGTCCAAAGTTTATATACGCATCGCTCCATCTGTGCATGACTGACACGTGTCACGAATTGGTCCCGCCCAGAACTAGGCATGACTGGTCCCGCCCAGCACTGGGCGGGACTGCCCCCCTAGTCCCGCCTGGTGCTAGGCGGTACCAGTCATGCCCAGTTCTGGGCGGGACCGGCTGCCCCAGATTGGTAAATAGTTTTCAAACTGTCCCAAATGCGTAATTTTTTATTTAATTTGTATTATTTGGGTTCTTTTGCCTAGAATATACATTTCCACTTATTTTCTCAAAACTTCATCTTCTGAAATTCAGTCTCTCATCCAACTGTCAAAACTAACTCCAACTCTGCTACAAATTTAAACAGCCGAAAAATAACGCATACCAAAAGTCCAATGCCTTCACAGATTCAATAATCAGTCCAGTTTTAATAACAATGCTTAAAAGTTTCTCAACACAATTAGAATTTAGTTTTCCTAATCACAAAATATAATTGATTTTTTTTTGTTGAATTGAAAATAGATGTTCTAATTACTTTGCTGAGAAGTTTAGGCCGAAAGTAAAAATATTACAATTGAGAATTACTTTGAATTTTTTCCTTTTGATGGAATACATTATCACAAGAAATGAAAAACCTTGGAGCTTTAGTATTCACTTGTTTTAGATTTTGACAATTGATTTCGATAAAGTTAATTTTAAACTGTAAAACGAGATCAGAATGTATGTTCAAATGCATCTATCCTAAATTTTAAATTAAGAAATGTATCCTGGTCTGGGGAATTAGATTTTGGTCCCAAACCAGAAGTACGCTATTTTTTTTTTACAGCATGTACACCAAATTGTTTTTTTTTTTTTTTTTTAAGAAATGTACACTAAATTGTTGGGAGCATATTTGTGGAATTGAGGATACTCAAGTGCTTTGACAAGTATAAAGTTGAGCATAGAAGAAAATTTTGATAACCGTTGACCTATATGGATTTAATAATAATTAAATTAATAAAATCTTGTTTGATTTAGTCGCAAACCAACACAAATGAATTGGTCTATGAAATATCTTTTAAAAAAAATTGGTCTATGAAAACCTACAGGTTACATGACCTATATGCATTTCTCTTTGTATAATCAACCTTTTAATTTTTTCCCATAGAAATTGAAGAAAAATATCGAAAGATTTATAATAATTTATTCAACAAAATAAGCTTTTATATTCAAAGTCATTTTTAGGACCAAATTTTCAATATAAACTTTTTTCAAACTTTTTTCTAATTTTAAATAAAGCTTTGTTTTACAATGAAGGATTTTAAATAAAGTTAACGACTCTTGCTTTTTTCCCAATAAAAATTAGTCATTTCTTATTTGATAGATTGTGAGTACATGAAATTGTCAATATCTAAATATAACATTAGGAGAAATTTTAGTAACGGATTCTCTTTTATTAGAATAAATTTATTGAAAATAATAAAAAATTTCCCCCACATCTATATCTATTTATATTATATATAAAGTTCTTTTTTATATAGTTTCCACTCAAAATCTTCTTAGCCTATCTTATGCAATCTTCATTATTCCACTCAAACCTCCATATTAATTGCATTCACTCCATATGAATTTCATTCATGTTAACTATTCTTCTACTCATCATGTTGATAACATCTTCATTATCTCACTCCTTCTCCTTCTTTGTATTTTCCGTCTTGACCTCTATTTTAATTGCATTCACTCAATATTAATCTCATTCATGTTAACCATTTTCCTACCCATCATGTGGATATTTTCTTTATTCTTTGTCTACTTTTTTTTATCTCTATAAGGGTCCATGGCTTTGACTATTTTTTTGGATCCAAGACTTTGTTTTTTATACTCAAGTATTTCTTCGTGTTAAAGTTTAGTTATATTGATTTTTTTTAAATCATTTTTTTTGTCATGTGATATGATACATTCATGAATTTTATTTGTTTTTTATTTTAATAATCAGAGGAAGATTATCTTTATTACGATTATAACAAAGAATCTATCAAAAATCTAAAATGACATACTTTTCATTGTGAAATCTCTCCTGAATATGTAAGATCATATGTATTTTTTTATTTGTTAGATTTATGGTAATTCATAACATGTGTTTTATACTAATATCATTGCAGGATAAGATCAAGTTGTCAAATTTATTTGTTTTTCATTTTTTAATGAAATTCACTGCAGTGTAGATTTGGAGGATCCTTATAAAACTGTGTTTGAGGTTAAAGTCAAGAGGGAAAAAAGTTTACTTGACAAAAGGCACTGAAAGAATTCAACATTTTTATGATATCTTGGAAGGCAGTTGGTTGATCTTTCTATATATTAATGAAAAAAACTTTCATATTACATGTTAAAGATGAAGGATTCCATAGAATCTGCGAAAGCATATTGGACCTAGTACGTTTGAATGTTATAATATCATCATTGTCTTTCTAATCAAAAGGAGATAATTACCTCTTGAAGCGTGAATGGAATATCCACATTTTTCTTTGGTGAGTCTTCTCTTAGCCTCCTCAATCGACTACGAATGACAAATCTTTCATAATATTCTCGAAAAAGGGAGAGGGAAAATGTGTGGGCACTTTTCTATTTTAGAGAGATGATGACAATTATTGTATTTGTCTAGAGCAAATATGATTATTATATAGGAGACTAAGAAACCTAAACCTAGGCCTCTTTGGCCCTTGCCATACACTTAAGCCCGATAACTTTTGTATAAAGAGCATTCCCAACAATCTCCCACTTGCTCTTGAGTACAAACTTAAGTTTAAAGCCCAAAACCATGTAACTCACTTTTCATCATCAATTGAAAATGTCTCACCCTTTGTTTCAAGCTAGCACGAGGGTCCATCATCTATTATTAATCAAGGCTCCTCATAATCAATAAATGATTATATAATTCAGTGTTATTCCATTAAAAGTCCCCAAGATCAATAATAATAACATATATATATATATATATATAACTCGAATATGCATCGCCCCTTGGTAATATGTTGATAATTGATTGATGAGTTTTCTATTACTTAATAAATTATTTATTCCCCTGACTTTGATAGTTTCTCTAATGGATTACATGCACTGGGTAGTGTCTTTAATGTCCAAGTACCGAAACATATCATGGGGACATATCCTACAAATTCCATATTTTTATCTCATAAATACCAATAATTAAATAATTTTCCTCCCAAAATATCGAGTTATTGGTCGTCAATTGGTCAGGCCTCACCCATTGGTAAATCAAATAATGAAAATATTCAATTACCTATTTATAATAAACTCAGGATTAAGAGCAATCACATAATTATGGTTAGCTAGAGATTCAATATTTATGATAGAAAAACAACCTTAATCAAATCTCTCCTTGACCCTTTCAATGCGAACATTAATTCACACCAATATTTTACAATGGTTCAGACAAGACCATTTCATAAAATATTGTAGCCTAAATAAAGTGCCCAACTTTATTTAACAGCTGTGAACCCATTCATCAATTGTTAGAACCCATGATCATGTCCTCCATGAATGTATCCATATGATCATATACTCTACAATTGATCTGGACCTTGGTGTTTGTAAATTGTGTGCATACCATAAATGAATAATAACTCATTTATAATTTTAAAAAAATACAATGTCATGATGCCTTGCTCAAAGAGCACAAAATAAACAAAGTGGAAATTCAATCTCCTAAAGCTATAGCAAGTCTGAAATCTTCTTAAGACCCATAGATGTAACATGTCTCTCGAACACACGTTCAGACAAACTCTTGGTAAAAGGGTTAGCAAGGTTTTCTTTCAATGCTATCTTGGTTACCACTGTGTCTCCTTAGAAATCTGAGTCTGTGTAACCAATGGTTTCAAGACTCCCACTAGAATAGACCAACATATAATCTTTCTTTCTCTAAAGATACTTGATTATATGCTTAATTGTTATTCAGTGTTCCTCTCTAGGATTAGATTGGTATCGACTAACAACTCCTACTACATGATAGATGTCTGGCCTGGTGCACAACATAGCATACATTAGACTGCCTGCAGCCGAAGCATAAGGTATCCTACTCATGTGTTCTTTCTACTCACGAGTCTTAGGAGAATGCTCCTTAGAGAGATGAATCCCATGCCTGAAGGGTAAAATTTCCTTCTTAGAATTCTCCATGTTGGACCTGGCAAGGACCTTCTCAATGTAGGAGGCCTGGGAAAATGTCAATAACCTATTATTTCGGTCTCGTAAAAGTTTAATACCAAGAATATAATTTGTCTTTCCCAGGTCCTTCATATCAAAATGTTTGTTCAACCAGGTCTTTATGCCTAACAATACCTCTATGTCATTTCCAATGAGGATTATATCATCTACATAAATCACCATGAAAGATATTTCTTCCCCTTGGATTCTTTTACATACACATGGCTCATCAGGACTTTTCTCAAAATCATAAGATTTAACGGCTTGATCAAACCTAATGTTCCATGACTTGGATGTTTGCTTAAGTCCATAGATAGACCTTTACAACTTGAACACCATGTGTTCCTGCCCTTCGACTATGAACCCTTTTGATTTCTGCATATATATGTCCTCTTCTAAATTTCCATTTAGAAAAGCAGTCTTGACATCCATTTTCCAAATCTCGTAATTGAGACTTGTCGCAATAGCTAAGAAAATCCGGATTGACTTAAGCATGGCTACTGGCAAAAATATTTCTTCATAGTTTAGCCCTTCTATTTAGGTATACCCTTTTGCCATCAATCTAGCTTTGAAGGTTTCAACCTTTCTGTCTGATCCTTTCTTTCTCTTGTAGATCCATTTACACCCAATGGGTTTTATCCCTTTAGGTGTTTCTACAAGAGACCAAACTGAGTTAGAATGCATAGATTCCATCTCACAGTTCATAGTCCCAAGCCATTCTTGAGAATCAACATCTTCAAGTGCATCGTCGTAACTAGTGGGATCGTCATCTCTTTCAATGGTGATAGCCTGGTATGATTCTCTCGACAAGAGATATCTTGAGGGTTTACAAATCATTCTCCTACTACGACTTTGCCTAACTTGTTGTTGTGCATCTACAGGAGGATCCAAGTTAGGTGGATCAATAATTTCTTAAAGATCCTCATTAGGTGGGTTAACCAATTCTTAATTTTGTTCTTCAACAAGTGTTACTAGCATTTCTACAGGTTCCACTTGTAGATCATTTTGCTAAACTTCTAGTTATGTATTTAGTTCCTGTGTATGTTCACCTTCATGTATATTTTCCTCTCTTTGAACAACCATAAGAACATAAGATGGAACCTATAATGACCAAGTCTAAAAGAAAAAAATTGGCTGAGGTCCCTCATTCCCAGTGCGAATAGCTCAAGGAACGGCGCCAGTAGCGCCAGAGGTGACGCCATTTGCGCCAGCGTGCACCAAATGACCAATTTTTTTCTGGAATCTGGCGCGATTAGCTCGGGGAGGCAGGCTGGAGTCACTTAAGTGACCCATTTCTCTCATTTTCTTCACAAAACTCACCATCTCTTCTTCCTTTCTCCGTTTCCACCATTAACAAGCAAGAAAAGCTTCATAGCCACTCATTCCTTAACCAAAAACACTTCACTTCCAGCATGAAAGTTAAAGAGAACTACCCAATGAGCTAGATTCTAACATTAATTTTCCTTAAAAATCATCAAACAGAGAGATCATTTTCTCTAGGGAACTTCACAAAGTTTCCATTTTGAGGGGAAATGAGGCATTTTAAGGACGTTCAAGCTTGGAGAAGTCGTTCTCTAGCCTTCTTGTCGTTTTAGAGGTAAGAAACACAAGTTTTACCGATTATTTAAGAATTTGTTCTTGAGATGAATAGTGACCCATTTGAGTTAGAGTTGAAATTAGGCTTGGGTCCTTTGGAAAAGTATGCTTAGGAGATTGTTGTGATGAAGGTTTTTAACCTTGAAGTATGATTTTTATGGACTTTGGAATTTGGTTCTGAGGAATGTATGTGTAGGAAGAATGTTGGTTATATTGATAATATTATGGTACGTTTGGGCCTTGGTGCCTTCACAAGATGTGTTTAGGAGACTATATAAACGGTGAAAATGTGTTGAAGTAATTGTTTTAACCACCTTGATTATTATAGAAATGTGGCATGGATAAAGCATTGAACTCTTTGAATTGGTTTATGCAAAGCCTTAGGGAGACTCTAGGGCCTTGGTTAGGCCAAGATAGATCCTACTGGGGTCTGTAAGTCACTAATTAGGTGACTAGTCCTAATAACTTGAAAGTAGAGGAAAAAAAGGTTATATGAAAAAGAATAGTGTTTCTTTTCATTCTAACGGTTGAGAACCGTTATTGATTGTCTGTATGTCTTTATGTAGGGCATGATACAGAGGTTATTGGTGGATGTGACCACGAGGCCGGGAGAACCAGTGTAGCACTTAGAGCATGTAAGTTGTTCACAAGAGTGTTTCCCATTGACTGTGTTCCACCATACTCCGAGGGAGTGATGGTTATTGTATGTCATGATGCATGTGGTATTGAAATTGTGTGTTACTGCTTTTTACTGAGAACATGTATATGATGTACACTGTGATGATATGTTGTATGATTGATGAGATTCTCTGGCCAATAGAATAGACTAAATATGGACTTCCCGAAGAGCCAAAGTCATATGGAACAACTCTTCGTGGTCAATTATATGAGTAGAAAACCTGAGAGAATGTGCCCTTAAGTGGATGATCTTCTCTTGAAAGAGCCATATACGTCTGAATAAAGTCCTAAGAGAATGTGCCCTTCAGTGGATGATCTTCATCAGGCAAGGTTATAAATGTTGTATGTATGAAAGAATGTGCCCTTAAGTGGATGATCTTCTCTTGGAAGTGCAATATATGTATGAGTAAAGTCCTGAGAGAATATGGCCTTTAGTGGATGATCTTCCTCAGGCAATGTGATATAGAGAATGTGTCCTTAAGTGGATGATCTTCTCTTATATTTGTGTTGCATTCCTGATGTTGGTAGCGCCCAACGGAATGACACTTGTGATGTGATATACATGTAATGTATTTTATGAGAGTCATGATGGCTAGATGGTGTGATGCCAATTTTGATGTTATATGTCATGGAAGTGAACCAGGGGGAGGAGAAACCTCCAAGAACCCTGAGTTTACTGAGATTGTATCTCACCCCGTGTGTGGGGATTATATTTTGCAAGTGATGCTCAGCGAGCGGATGGTGGATCCCAGGGCAAGAGACCCGAGTAGGGATATGGTTCTATGTGAACCTTAGGCATATTATTTTGAGAGCATGTTGGCTCATTGTTTTGTTATGCCTATATATTGTACCTCTGAGGGAAAGATGCACAGTTAATGGACATTATGTATATGTTGTATATCTTGAGAGATATTGATGTATGTTGAGAGGACGGAGTATAGGATACCTTATTTTGTACAGCCATTATTGAGATTTATTTGGTCCTCTGGTTGTATGATGTGGGTATTTACCATACATAATGTGAAGATGATATTGTTGATGACGTTTGATGACGTCATTTTGTTTATTGCTTCCGAATTATTTATCTTTAATTAATTGCTGTGCTTAACGGCCATAAATGAATGTTAATGAACCGGATGCATACGGGGCGTTACAGAACCACTTGAGGTTGAGATAAAACTTGACCTGAAATAAGCTTATGAAGAATAATCAAACTCTTTGGTTTGTAATTTGCCATATAGGCCTCCTCTAGGAAAGTCGCGTGAGTGCTCACTAATACCTTTTTACCTTTTGGACTATAAAACATCCCACCTCTAGTTCCTTTAGGATAAGCCTACAAACATGCACACTTCTGTACGTGAGTCCACTTTATTTGGCTTTTGTTGTAAGACATGTGCTGGAGCACCCCAAATCCGAATATGGTTGAAACAGATTTAGATGGAACTAAATTTAATAAGTACATGGCAGTTTCTAAGGCATATCCCCAAAACGATTCAGACAGAGACGAATAACTAAGCATGGACCTTACCATTTCTAAAAGGGTTTTGTTTCTCCTTTCAACAACTCCATTCTGTTGTGGTGTCCTTAGAGAAAATAGATGTGAAACTATCATCTCCTTACTCAGGTAAGACCTAAACTCTCCAGATAGGTATTCACCTCCTTGGTCAGACCTAAGAGTCTTGATTTGAACACCAAGATGTTTTTCTGCCTCAGCCTTAAACTCTTAGAATTTTCCAAAAGCTTCAGACTTATAACACATGAAGTATATGTATCCAAATCTTGAGTAATCATCAGTGAATGTGATGAAGTACCCATACCTTCCTCTGGCCTGGACATTTATTGGTCCAAATACATCAGCATGTACCAATTTTAGCTGAAGTGTGGCACAATTTCCTTTGGCCTTGAAAGGCCACTTTGTCATTTTACCCTCTAAGCATGATTCGCATACTGGTATCGGTTCAAAAACTAGGGATTTTAAAATCCCACTCTTGACCAAACCTTGTATTCCTATTAGAGTTAATATGACCTAATCACAAATGCCAAAGATAAGTTTCATTGGAAACGTTTCTTATCTTAGATAGATGAACATGCTCTTCGTCTCCTAATTCAACATGATTAACTTCATGGGGTATGAGACTAATGAAATAAAGACCATTAAACAAAGTACTAGAACATATAAAAGAAGATGAACTCCCTATAGAAACTGAGGAATTAAATTAAACTGTCAAACCATGTTTAATCAAACAACTAACAAAAATTAAATTTCTCTTAAAATCTGGAACAAATAAACAGTCATCCAAAATCAAAGTTCTACAATTATCAAATGACATCTGTTAGTGCAGAGACAAGCTCTCCATTTCCAAGTCTCAAAACTCTTTGTTCTTGACCGATAGGCAAACTATGTTTAACCACTCCAAAGAGTAACAAACATGGTTAGTGTCTCCTGAATCAATGATTCATTTATCACTGTAATTCTCCACTAAGCAAGCCTCAATCACAAGTAAATTACCCATACCCGTTTGGTTCATACGTGGGAAATTCTTCTTCCAATGCCCCATTTGACCGCACTTGAAGCACTTGTCAGTTGGCTGCTTCTTTGAAATTTTTTTGGCAATTAGAATATTTGACTTCTTGTTGTTGTTCTTGTTACCTCCCTTGGGTTTCCCCTTAGGTTTAACAGAACCTTTAGCAAAATTTTCACTTCCCTACTTGACCAGAGACTATTCAATACTCTCAAGCTCATGCAGTATTAGCTAAGTAAGATCCAGTTTCAATTTGCTCATATTATAGTTTATTCTGAACTGGTTGAAGTAATTAGGTAGTGATTACAGGAGAAGGTCAACCTTTACCTCCTGATCAAACTTAATCCCATGGTCATCCACTTGTTTAAAGTTTGCTATCATTGTTAAACAATGATCTCACACACTTCCACCAGTCATCACGATTTTGGTGGCTGCAGCCAGCACATTCTGCTTAGCTGAACTACTAGGAGTAGCAAACATGTCATCAAGAGTCTAAAGCATTTATACTCCGCTCTCAAGCGTGTTTACTTGCTCCTGCAAGTGATTAACGAGACTGGCCAGAATGTAGAAGTGAACTACAATATTTGCCTTCTCCCAATCAGAAAATTTCTTTTTTATTTTCCCATAAGCATTTCTTCAGGCTGTGTTGGCTTAGGGTTAGTCAGGACAAAGTTGAGTTTCTAATATTGCAGAACAATATCCAATTTAGGTTTCCATTGTTTTAAGTTTGCACCATCCATAAGCTTTTGACTCAAGATAGTAGCTAACGGATTGAAAGACGACATTTTCTGAAAAAATAAAGCACACAATTTACAATCATACAATAAACATACTAGTTGCAAGTAGAGTCCTTAACTACTTTTGTTTTTTGTTACAATTCTTTAGTTATCCTTACAAGGCTTACATTGGATAAGTTACTTGTAAAAGACTGAAATTGTTATTTGGGCCTTTGGTGCCATTACCAGAGCCTCGATGGGAGGGTTAATAATTTTACCAAAATTTGAATGTAATTAACCATCGTTTAATTTCAAAAAATATCCTTAGTATCTAAGCATTGTTGATGTTGGGTCGTACAGTACTTTACTTAAATTTTTGGATTTGTTGAGGTCCAATCAAATAAAATTCGGTCATCCTTATCCGATGGGTTTCACATGACCATTTTATTAATGGACTCACAATGGAGCCCACAGGTTTAAAAATTAATATTTTAATTTAAAACCTTCACTCATTCAATATTTTTGTTACAAGGAATTAAAAAAAAAATGACTTATCTAGATCATACCAATTTGGCCAGGTAAGTGTGCAAGTTTAGTGGTAGTTTATTCGTGGTACTGCAACAATAACTAATTAAATAACCAATGTACTTAAAATCACTTTCCTAGTCACCAAATGAATATGAGGAAAAAAATAGCTACATCATTTTTAAAATAATTAATCCAATCATTAATATAGAATTTGAAATTCATAATGATCATTAATTTGAATTCAAAATCATTTTTAAAATAATTAATCCAATCATTAATATAGAATTTGAAATTCATAATGATCATTAATTTGAATTCACAATCATTTTTAAAATAATTAATCCAATCATTAATCTAGAATTTGAAATTCATAATGATCATTAATTTGAATTCAAAATCATTTAAAAAAAATTCTAAACATAATTTCCTGAATTCTCTCATTATTGTCATAATGATCATTAATCTAGTCATTGATACATAATAATCATTAATAAAATAATTTGAACTAAAAATCAATAACAACCATTAATTAAGCAACAGTCATAAACCTTAATTTCCTAAATTCTCTCATTATTTTCATAATTATCATCAATCAAATAATTTGAATTCAAAATCAATCAAAATAACCATTAACATAACAAAATTAATGCATGATCAAGTAATCACCAATAATGTGATATGACACAAATATTTTATATGACATGTTATCACACAAATCATGTTATCATGTATAATCCATCTATTCATAAAAATGGTAATTATAAAACTTTAATCCATGGTTTCCTAAAAAAATAAAAAATTTCTTCTTCTCCCTTTGTTGTTTTTTGTGCTAATCCGTCATGGACCTCTGATCACCTAGCCCACCATATGGATAAAACCACCATGGAGAGATGAGCACGTGGTCGTTTGAACCACCGGAAAAGGATGTCGAACGCTTTCTCATACGCCGCACTTATATCAGAGCATGAGTACCACTCGGAGCCACTTATGGTGGCGGGTGGAGGCACATGCGGCACATCTGGTGAAGGCTCCAGTTTTGGTTCCCATCATTTTTTGTCCTCTTTCACAGTATGGCCTCGGATTTTCATAAAAGCTTCGGATAGTCATGAACAGACTCAAACAGTGATGGATATACATATTTTGGATACAAAAATTAAACCTTTCTCTCTTACAACAATAAAATTGCTAAACAAAAGAAAATATCAAGGAGGAAACCTAGTCATAAGGGACCAGTCTCCTTGTTACATATCTAAAAGAAATACATTCATATGTTCTACCATGGATTAAAGCACATATTTTATAAAAATCTATACATCTTATGAAAAATTATAAAAAACATAGCATAAGTGTAATCCAACGTAAACATAGAACCCTATGTGCCATATCACATAAAAGACTAGATCAACATCCAACATACAGCCTAGGCTCTATTACCAATTGAAGGATTCCATAGAATCCGCGGAAGCATATTGGACCTAGTACGTTTGAATGTTATAAAATCATCCCTGTCTTTCTAATCAAAAGGGGATAATTACCTCTTGAAGCGTGAATGAATTATCATCCTTTTTCTTTGGTGAGTCCTCTCTTAATCTCCTCAATCGGCTACGAATGACAAATCTTCCTACTATTTTCGAATAAGGGAGAGAAAAAATGTGTGGGCACTTTTCTATTTCAGAGAGATGATAACAACTGTTATATTTGTCTAAAGAAAGTGGATTATTATATAGGAGACTAAGAAACCTAAACCTAGGTCTCTTGGGCCCTTGCCATACACTTAAGCCCAATAACTTTTGTATAAAGAGCATTTCCAACAAAAGATAGATATGGTGACAAAGTTATGTATCCTAGAGGTCTAAATTGTTTTAAACTTAATCAAAATGAAGATTCATCTTATGCTTATGTTTCTAAGAAATTTGGACATTCGACGCAATTATCAAAGGAGCACTCTACCACTAAGGTAATAGTCCGTCATGCAGGCCTCCCAATGGGGCTTGTTATGCCAAAAGCAAGAGAAAGCGCATCCCTCATTTATGCATCAATTAATTAAGAAATTGTTTTGCAACTGATATTTCATTTGATTCATTGGTATGTTTTTCTATATTTATTTTTCTTTAAATTTGTTTGGGATAAAAAAATAGCCATCTAATGTATGATTAATGTACAGGTATTTTCATTTGATTTTTGTCATCATGCCTTCTCTAAGAAGAACAATTTGGTGATTCTATTTGACCAGTTGGGAAACAAGTGTCATGAAAAATCATCTGGGAGATAGATAATGGTTCTTCATGTTGTAATACCCTGAAATTTCGATAACTGAAAATATATATTTGATGTATTTGTTGTGTTATTTGATTGTTTGATAAGCTTGGATTAGTTGATTGGTTGTGTCGATTAAACTTTTGAAATTGCTTGGTGTGAATAAGTTATGTGAACTTTGTTTGATTTATTTTTGTAATGCGAGAGCGATAGTTTAACCCATAACCTTATTCGGTAAAACTATCATCCCTGATTTGTTAACCGTTGGATCGCCTTCAAATTTGGAAAGCAGCTTCACAACACGTCTTTTCATATTTTGACCGTTGGGATCTTCAAGATGACTATTTTTGGATGTCACACTAAGCGACCCAATGTCGTGCTGAAACCAATTCCAAGATATTTCCAGACAGAGGAGAAATTACACTGAGCGAGGAAAGGGCGCGCTGAGAGAGACCTGTAGGCGCGCTGAGCGAGCCAGGGAGCGCTAAGTGAGATTGTCGGGTTATAAATATGCACCAGGAGTGCAGAAATGCGAAAAATGCATTTTTCTTTGTTTTCTCTCTCTAAAATCACCAAAAAACCCTAGAAACTTCCCTTCCACCACCCAAGACCACCATCAACCATCACAGGCCGCTGTTGTTTGCCACGAGACCACGGAACAGAGAAGAACCTCGTAATCGGAGTAGAATCTTCCAAACTTCTCTCGAAGTTTCGGTAGAGAATGGAGCTCCCAATCCTTCTTTCTTGGTTCCATTGAGAGCTCTGCATTTGGACGAAAACCCACGTATTTGAAGGATATTGAAACAACACTGCAAGGCTTTAATAGGAGAACTCCTCGTTAGGTAAGGAGAGTTTATTATGTTGGTAGTAATTTAGAATCCATAGTTAGGGGCCAGGGAGTCCAACTATGAACATAATTGTTTGTCCCTGCTGTGTGCTGATTTTCAAGAAAAACTATGTTTTAACTAATGGGATGTGACATATTTATGATTAATGTGTGTTTATATCTGTGTGTGCTCATTTTCAAAGTAAATGATGTTTTTAACTAATGGGATGCGGTGTATTTATTATTGATGTTGTACATGATAGTGAAATTAAGACATTATGGAAACGATTGATGATGTTTGTGTGGTTTGTGATGATTAAAATGATAATGCTTATGTGATTGGTGATGTTTGAATGAAACAATGTTGATATGGATGTTTAGGTTGATGACGTTGAAATGATATGAGTGTAATATGTATGATGATGATATTAGATGATGTGATGTGGATATTGATAATGACATTGATGAGAGATAATGTTGATGTGAATAATGTCATTGTGTGATGTATATATATGTATTGATACCCATAGGGGATGCATGACAGGTTACCCTTGCGAGGAAGAATTTGTTCCTATTCAGGTCATACATTGGTGGTGCTCATGGTTATCATTGTGTGATGTGGATATACATGGATACACATGAGGGGTGTATGACGGGTTACCCTTACGAGGAAGGATTTGTTCCTAGCCATGTCATACATTGATGATGCCCATGGTTGTAGGCTGTGTATGCACACGTAGGGTGCGGTGACCGGTTGGTTACCCTTGCGAGGATGGATTTGTTTCTAGCCACGGTTAGTGCATCGGTGAGCCCACATTGGTGTGTTATGTATATACATGGTGGTGCATGACAGATTACCCTTGCGAGGAAGGATTTGTTCCTAGCGGGGTCATGCATTGATCATGCCCATGCTTCATACTTCATTTGCATTGATGGAAATAAAATGAAGGCACTCCCATACCTGTGGGTTTCTGTGGGCTGAAAACGCAGGTACTAAGGGTTCATCAGGTTTGGAATTCCCCAACGACGATGGCTGATCACCGGGGGAAAATGGCCAGTGCACGACAGGGTGACCCTGATAGGCGGTGAATCATTTTCCTGTGAGAGGCTATTTCTGGGATATGGTACCACATTGCATGTTGATAGATGAGTCAGGTGCATGCATCATTCTGAGTATAATTGTTTGAGTTGTGAAATGAACTGGATGATTGGTTGTCGGGTGTGTATTGGACTGATGGATATTTGCTAATGACTATGGTTGTTAATGTTGTTTCCTTTCCAATTGTTGTTATTTGATGTTTGTTGGTTTTATATAATAAACCCACCCTTGCTTTTGTTGTACCATGTGGTTGGTACCTATAATGATCGCAAACCTTCGTTCGTGTGAGTAGATGAGCAACATTAGGTGACTCTAGAGAGATTTTCTTTTTGTTGGAGCCGCCAAGCCAACGTGATGACATTGGAATTCTTTTTTGAAAGAGTTGTGTTTTGTTAATCAACTTTTTCATAGTTAGTTTCCTTAACTTTTTTGTTAAATATGTAATTTCAAGTGTATATTGATGTGAAACTAAATTAAGTTCTGACATGTGAATGATATGTAGTGATTTAATATATATATGTACATATGTATTTAATTATGTAATTGTAATCTGTGTATGATAGTTGTATTATCGCGAAAAATTTACTATCATTTTCATAATCAAATTAATGGAGTTTTCATTAAAATTCGATATTGAATGATTAAGAATTAGTGATATCGTAGCGACGAGGCGAGTTGTTACATTTCATGCATACTTATTGGTGGTTGGGTTGATTGTTATCAAACTAATTGTCTTACAAAAGGGAAATTCATAAAAGTTGGAATTTTTTAGAACAAGAGTGATTAGTTATATTCCTAGTTTGTTTAGTTATATTTTTAATATTGTCAGTACCTAGTGTAATTTCGTTTGGAAGAATTTTGATGCTAATTGTTATAGTTTGTTTTGCAATTCATTTGGTTATCCTTATTTTTATAATCTATTTTTCATTTTTCAAAGCTAAAAAATTAAATAAATATATTTCGTACTACAAATATTTTGATCATGGACTTATTAATCATAAAATTTGCTTATATACCCTGAACACAAAGCATATGGCAATAGGGAATAACCATATTGTTATCTTAATCTCAATATTATATAAAGTAAAAGTGGTGGCATATTTGTAAAATCAAATTTCTGCCTTTTTTAAGTTTCCATTTTAGTAAATTTGAAGTCATAAATTTGTAATTAAAAATAAAATTATAAATATGTGTTCAAATTAATGTTGAATTTAATAAGACAAGCCTTCATATACTAATGCATTATATTAACTGATTATTAATTATAAAAATTTAATTATAGACTTTAATATAAAGATATTATAATTTATTTTTGCCTTTATAAAATATATATTAAATAACTTGAATTGCATTAAACAAAGAATGATTTTATTAAATTACTTTCTTGGATAATATCTTATATTCTTGAATTAGCATACAAAAAGACAAGTCACAAAATTCACAATAATTATTACATAACATATTAAAGTTGAATGTTAAGAATATAGAGGGATGTAATATTAAAATTGAATTAAGACCATTTCAGATTGGTTATGTCATTGATATGTGATGATGTCATCAACAAGATCATAAAATCGTTAACCGGAGACTCGGCTCGTCTAATTTGGAATTTGAACTGGTACTCATGTATTTTTTCAACGGTCATTTACGTTCTTCAATGTGCTTTGCTCTCTTTGTGTACTGCTGCACGTCAAAGTTCTGCTCACTATGAAATTTGCACTAGCTTGGAATTAAGTGAAATAGAGAAAGTTTTTTATATTCATTTTCTTTTATTTATTTATATGTGTTGGATTTGACATAATGAGACCTCATAATGACTTTGATCCATTTTCTTTTTATAAATAGTTAATGTTATAAGTTTTTTTTTGAAGCATATATAAGTTTTTTTATTAGGGAATAGATAAAATGTTTTCTATGTCAATTTGTTTAAATATCCAAATGGTATGACAATATTTTTAGGTGGAATATTGAAAGTGCTGAGTTTTATTGGTTAAAACAAGGCTTTGTTGCACTTTTTTGGAAACAATAATTTGAAATGAAACTTATTGATTTAAATAAGAGTAAAATCAATTATCCTATAGATATACATGATTCTAATCCAGAAGACATTGAAGTTGTTTATGAAGATGATGAGCATGCCGAAGAAGATAACATTCGTGTTTTTTATCATCTTGAAAAGAAATTGAGCTCTTATCAAGCAAAATGTTCTTCATTAGTAAGTTTAAGCCATTGATTATGTTTAAAGTGGATAAAATATAATTTTATATTTTTGTAAGGGTAAAATATGTTTAAAGTCCCTGTAAAATTTTAAAAGTACTATTTTGGTCCTCATAAAAATTTTCATATTAATTTGGTCCCTATAAAAATAAAACATATTTTTGGTGGTCTTTAATGGTAATTTTGTTAGATGATTCATTTACATGACTAACGGACTTAATTGCTCTCTCTCTTTCTTCCCAAGCACACTCAGATAACACCAAAATCCACTATTGCTTCATCTTTCCCCTTAATCTCATCAGAAAGCGCATGAAAATCGTCAAGAAAGTGACAAAAATTGTAATTTTTGAGGGGTTTTAGCCAAAAAAATTGTTTAATATATCTTAGAGAATTTTAATCGTCACAAATTGTTTAATTTATTTGTAATCAAATTACATGTGTAAGTCTTTTATTCATGTCAGATTACCATATAATAGAGTTACCACTGAGGACTATAATACTTTTCAAATTTTACAAGGACTCCAAATATATTTTATCCTTTTTTTTAAAAAAAATCAACTTCTTTTACTATTTTTTAGCTTTTGGAAGCTAAGTTTTGTTCTATTGCATTTTCAAACAAACACTAGACATGTGCTTTGGAGGATCATGAAAGGTGTGTGTGGTCGTGCCCCTTACGTGGATAAGGCCAAGAAAGACAAAATGCTTTTTGATTTTTGGATGAAAACAATTTTTAACATCTATGGAATTAAAAGAGGACAGCGTCATTCAATTAGTGTGTCTAAATATGCACGTAAGAAAAATACATGTTATTGTTATTGAGAATTAGTTAAGCGATAATTTTAAAATTCATGTTGTCATAACATGAAATATATTTATATTTTTATTACTTTGAACAATCCCATGAAGTTTATTGTTATTTTTAATAAATTATGGTTATAGCCATGAAGTTAATTGTTGTTTTCAATAAATTATGATTTATATCAATATAATAAGATTTCTTATATTGCATTTGTTTCATAGTTTAACATTGACAATAGTTCTCTTTAGTGGTAATAATTTACTTTTATTCAATAGTATTTAACTATTTTTTGAAAACATATAATTTAATTTAATACTACAAAAAATCTACATTACACGAATAACAATATGATTATCTCTCTTAATTTTTTTATCTATTAAAAATAGTGTATTTCTAACCCTCCTCAGTTAATAATACCTTCTTCCCTGTATAAGACTCTAATTGTCCCTTTATTGCTTATGCCTTAGCCTCACCCAAAATCATGAGAAAGTGCAAGAACCACGAATCCACCTTCTCATTGTTCGAAGCAAGAAATGTTCCTATAGTGTAAAGCAAAAAGCTCATCACAAAATCATTGCTCGTAACATCCCCAATTGAATTGGGCCTATTCTCTAGTAAACTCATCACCACCTTCCTCTTTTCTTTCGTCGCTCTATATGACTTCCAAATTGAAGAATGGTTCCTTTTTCGTTAACACCATAGGCTTACCAACAACCGACTAACCAAATATTAGAGTCGTGTCCAATAGTGTCATCTGAATTTCATCGTTGGAGCATAGCACGAACACGTGACCCTTATATCTCCAACATCTATAAGCTTTATTAGGAACACGTTGTTCAATGAATGGTTTAGAATCGAGAAAATGATCTCAAAGTCAATTGATGAAATTGTGAATCTCTAATTGGTTGTGAGCAACTGTACGTGTTTCGTTTGGTGTCAAAAGAATGGGTTCATTTGAAATGGAGAAAGTCAATTGTCAAAAGGCTTCATTTGAAGGTGCGAAAGATAGCACCAAATTGAGTCTAAATTGAAATTGAAAATGTAATTTGTTTTTCTTACTGGTTCTTGACCTTGCGCAAGGCCGATGATAGAGAATTTGGTGCATTTTCTCATCAAAGAATGGGGTAAGTAATTCTTTGTCATTGCAGATTAGGATTTTTGCCTTTGTTATATGTTGGTCTTTGAATTGCGAACTTGGTTCGATTTGATTTATTGATGGGGGTATGGATTCTGCAATTTGAAAACAATAATATTTTTATTTTTTAAAAATTAAAATTAAATTTTAATTACTCACTTAGTCCTAAACACCTAATAGTTGCAATAACTTTTCGTTTTAGTCTATGTAGTTTAAAATATCTAATATAGTTGTCATCTTTTACTCTTTCGGTCCTCACCATCTAAAGTCACCTAACGCTGAGATGAACATTTTACGTAGCTTATCATTATCAAAAAAACACATTGGTTTCAAAGGTGGCATTTCTGACATTGGGGAAAACTTGTGTATAGTGAAGAAAACCTAGAGTGTGTATTCCTCGGCAACCCATAAGTTCCATTGGACGTGTGGGTCTTTTTCTTAATTCGCGATGGCCATTGTTGGAGGTGGAGGTCTTCAATCTGCAACAAACATTGTTCGAGGTGGTGGTGGCAGCGGTAGTTTGCGTTTGTAAAACACTTTGGTGATGATGAATAGTAGCATGAGTATTTATTTTTTCATCAAGGAGGGAGGAAGGAAATTCATTGAGCAACAATAGGAAGTTCAATGAACAACCACATCACATTCTTTACAAATGATGTTGGTTGATACTTGACGACGAGGAATCAAAAAGGTAAAAAAAATTACAACTATAGGGACCACAATAAATTATTTTAAGCAAAGATATTTTATAAAAATATGCTAAAGATAAGTGCAAGGAGTATCCAACTAAAAGCTCCTATACAACATATTAACACACTATTTTAATATAGAATTCACACCACCTATATAAACTAAATTATACTTTTAACTATTATTATTTGTGATTAGGGACCAAATTAAGCATATTTATAAGAATCAATGTTAACTTGTGATGATAAAGATCAAATCGGTAATGTTTACACATATAAATATCAATTTAATAAACTTTTACGTATATGGACCAATTAGGTATCCACAAAACTTTCCAAATGAAAAAAAATCCACGACACCTATACGAAGTAAATTATATGTTTAACCTATTATTATTATTATTATTATTATTATTATTATTATTATTTATGATTGGATGATAAATGGTGGCATTACGATTAAATTCAAATTACAAATATTTAATTTAGCATATTCGAATAATTGAATTTATTTAAAAGGGAGCATTACTTTTGGAAGGTTCGAAACAATGCAGCGTGTGAGATGCATTGCATTGCAGGGTGCCAACGGTTATTTGATCCAAAGCGCGCATATAAATCGGGTACCCCCGTTCTCTCTCCCTCCTATGTAAAACCCTTTCATCCATTTTACATTATTGTGAAGCATTCTTCTTTTCTCTTTCTTTTCTCTTTCCTCTCTCTCTCTCTCTCTACGCTTTCTCGTTTGAGATCCCTCAAGGTAATTTCGAATTTAGCCATCACCTTCTCTCCTCTTTCTGTTCCATATATCTACAACAACCCATTCGATTTCCCCTAATTTCATTTCCATCTCCGATGCTTTGCTTTCGTTGCTTTTTATTGCATGTGAATATTTAGCTTTTTTCGCTGTTCAATTTGGGAACTGCTTCGTTTGTTTCCTTAGATGTTTTTTGTTTCGCGATCTGTTTCGATTTTTGTGTGATGATTTTGTAGATCGAAATGCGTGTTGTTGTTTTTGTCGTTTGGATTGAGATCTGGCTGAACCCACTGTCATTGATTTGATTGTTAATTCACACATTTAATTAATATTGATTTGGGATTTGTTATTTTTTGCTGAATGGAATGATTTGGTTGAGATTTTTCTTAGGAAGCAAGTTCAATTCTGTTAATGTTGAGTGCAATTTGTGAATGTAGGGATCCACTAACTGAAGGAGCAATGGGGTTGACATTTACCAAGCTTTTTAGCCGGCTTTTCGCCAAGAAGGAAATGCGAATTCTAATGGTTGGTCTTGATGCCGCTGGTAAGACAACCATCCTGTACAAGCTCAAACTTGGAGAGATCGTTACCACAATTCCCACCATTGGTAAGTTCCTTGATTTTGATTTTCGTTATGATTATTATATAATATGTGTGTATAATGCTTCACCTATAGAATGTTAATGTGCGTACATTTTTATTATTGATCTTAGTGACAACTTGTAGAATTATATTAGTTAAATAACTGATTTTGGAGGTTGTTACACGCTATTACACTTTATGATGAATCATACATTATTGAATCTGTAATGAAACCTTGAAAATTGAAAACTCAGATATCAAATGACAATGGTTATATCAAAAGCTTCTCAGTATAAAATGTTTTATATGAAATCCCGGTCCCTCACTACCATGTTTTAGTCTAATAGGAACCATGTCATGACCCAAATTCCCTTCGTGACCGACGCACAGACCAATGCCTCAGTCTAGCAAGCCATAAACTATGATGAACTCCAACTAAGAAAGGAAACATAATGTAAATTTATAAAATTCACCTTTTAAAGAGATTTCTACCAAAAAATCTAAAGAACCTCCCCTAAAATATGGACATCTCAAAATAGTATATAAACCTGTATGATCATCACAAAAAATACCACCCAACACAGGAGCTCACTTAGATCAACATAACTACATATCACTGTTACAAGTCTATAATACAATGTATCAAAGCCACTAAAAGAATTTAACAATCTAAACTTTAACATTTCATGGGAATAGAAAACTCGACATTATTCCAAGCCATTGAGCGTGAAAAGAGTCCTATCAGAATTTACAAGAAACTCCTAGTAGAAGTGCTTAAATAGAGACAAGTACGACTATTTGAAAACAGAAGGAAGACACGATGTGAGTCATCACTCAGTGAACAAATAACAAAGAAAGTAACAAGCAGAACATGACAATATTGGGTATAAATTATCATCCTAAGCATAAAGTGGGGTACTACTCAAACAGAACTATAATAGGCTCCCTGGCCTGAAAATAAATCTTTAAGATAGGCTCCCACCTAGTAATATCCAAGTCAGACTCCCTGTCTGAAAATATATCTGAGATAGGCTCCCCGCGTAATAATATAAATGTGAGGCTCCCCCACCTGTTGGTAAATATCAATGATAGGCTCCCCACCTAAAGATAAGTCATGGTGCACCAAAGCTAACACCTACTGTTTGTATCTACAGTGTTCTGTGAAAATATTCCTTCCAAAACATTCAAAATCTAAAATCATAGTTTGTTTTCATAGAAAGGTTCCCAATTGAAATTTCACATAAATATTCAATAACTTCATTGTATTTTTCAAATCTATATCAAGTTAATGATTCAACAATGAAACATTATTATCCAAACCATAGTTTCTCCAAAATTCATAAACTAAAAATCTCAATCTTTTAAGTCATCATACAATTACATATTATGTATTTATCTCTATGACAACATATTATCATGTCCCTTAAAAATAATGAATATATATTTCGAGTAAATAGCTTTAAAGGTTTCCACTTTGTAACCATTTCACATAGAGATAAAAATGATAGGGAATCATACAGACAACAAATTTAAGGAAATAGTTTAGGACTTGTTACAATCCCCATTATTTACTCACCAACTTTCCAAGATGATGGAGTTGAGGCCAATGACCGAGATTGGTGAGGTGTACACGCACAATCTAGCTGGAGGAGTTGATAATCTTTTCATTCTTCTATCTTCTTTACCCTTTACCTTCTTTCTATTTCCTGGTTCTTCTAACTCAGCTTGACTTCTTTCTCTACTCTGTTCTAACTATCTTCTTCTAACTTAGCTTTACAGTTCTTTCTCTACTTTCTTCTTCCTAACTACAAATAGCTTTAACCAATTTTTTGACTCTTTATTTTCTTTTTTTTTCTCTCTTTCTTATTGCTACTTTTTCTGAGAAGAAATCGTTGATGCAACAGAACAAAGGAAGCGCCGAGTATTTTGAAAGCGAAACAGGGATGTTGGATAAGCTTCCTATATAATGTCACCACTTTATAAATAAAAAATTGATTTGCAAATAGGGTAGCTTTTCCTTTCATGCTACGCTTCCTTATTCATTTTCACTTTTTTTTTTTACTTTATAAAATATGTGAATTACTTTTACCGTATATATATAGGACGTATCATATGAGAATGATTCTCTTATGAGAGAATGAGAATGGTCATTAGATTAAAATGAAAGGTCAAAATTAAAACATTTTAAATTCAAATTAAAGTCTCATTTACCCATAAATTTCTATAAAATTTACCAAACAGAAAATCAAATATTTTAAAGATTTAATTTACGTCAAGATCATTACCACAACCACCACCACCATGATCATCGCCATCACCACCGTCATAACGATCTTGATGTAAATTAAATCTTTAAAATATTTGATTTTCTGTTTAGTAAATCTTACAGAGATTTTATGATTAAATAATGCTTTAATTTGAATTTAAAATGTTTTAATCTTGACCTTTCATTTTAATCTAACGGATGAGAATGACCATTCTCACATGATACGTTCTCTCTCTCTCTCTCTCTCTCTCTCTATATATATATATATATATATTATTTACTTTTTCTTTATAATATAAAAGCTTAATTTCTAGTTTCACTCATAATCATATCTCTTTGTTAAATTTAAATATTGTAATTTATCTGTAATTAAAAATTTAAATTACTGTTATTTTTAAAATGATACTTATATACTCTCTTTTTTAACAAATTATAAAAGAAAATCCTATAAAATATTAAAAAGTATTTAAACTAACATAAATTTTTTAATTAAATATATGTTTATATTTGTTTGGTTAAATTTTAAGGATATTACAGACCCATTGTAGAAAATAGAGAAAAAGAAAGGTTTTATTTCTTGACTGAAAATGAACAGAGGTAGGAGAAAGATCTCTCCTCCAAGGGTCTGCCCATCACAAAGGGTTTCCTCTTTTCTACAACAGAGCTAATTCTCAGTTCTCAAATGATACATAATAGAATTCTGTTCCTTTCTATTCTGACCTTCTTAACTTAACCAGATCCTCTGTCCTTCCACCTTCCACCTTCTCTTTCTCTTATTAACTATGATTGTTCTCATTAACTATTGATATTACTATCACTACTATAATTTAAAAAATGCTTAAATATTTTTTATTTTTATCCTTGTAAGTTAATTTTTTAATTTTCGTTCTTATAATTTTGGTCCTGTAAGATATTTTGTTCATTTTTAGTTCCTGTAAGTTTGTTTTTTTCCAATTTGGTCCATGAAAGATTCTAATTTTTTCATTTATAGTTCCCATAAGTTTCTGCTTAAAGGGACCGAAATTGAAAAAATGAAAACTTACCATACTAAAAATGAACAAAATATCTTACGGGAATCGAAAATTGAAAAATCACAAACTTACAATAACTAAAATTAGAAAAATAAACTTACAAAGATCAAAAATGAAAAATTGTAGGGTTCCTAATTTTCTCAAGTATTGTTACATAATTGGGTGAAATTGCAAGATCAGCTGGATGCTGTTACTGACAATCTTATGTTTATTTCTCTTAATTGTTTTAGGGTTCAACGTGGAGACTGTGGAATACAAGAACATTAGTTTCACTGTCTGGGATGTTGGTGGCCAGGACAAGGTTTAAACTTTAAAGTTTGATCTTTATGCATTCTTAAAAATTTCTTGATATTCATGGTGCTTCAGTAAGTTGAGTACTCATGGTTTTCTTTTGCAGATTCGTCCCTTGTGGAGGCACTACTTCCAAAATACACAGGGTCTCATTTTTGTTGTTGACAGCAATGACAGGGACAGAGTTGTTGAGGCCAGAGATGAGTTGCACAGGATGTTGAATGAGGTACTATTCGATTTAGGGTCATGATATTTGATTTCTTTGTTTTCATGCCTGTTCATTTTAGACATTTACCCTATATTTGGATGTAGAGAAAGAAATAAGGAGAGAAATTTTTGTAAATTTAAAACTTCTTTTTGTTTGGTTGAAGAGAAAAAAGAGAAAAGTTGAGTTAAAGAAAAAATTTCAAAATTTTCTCTCCTCATCCAAAAGGAAATTTCTTTCACTTGCGTTGACTAGGTGTAACATCACATAATTAGATAAAATGATTGTAAACTAGTGAAGATATAGAGTTTTAAATATCATATTAAATTTGAAAAAAGATTTTGTTTGTATATTTAAATATATATATATATATATATATATATATATATCATTGCTCATTGCAATTTTCTGTATCTGCTATTGGTATGACTATGCTGTTAATGCTGACCCATTGGTTTTCCGATTGATGTTCAGTTGCCCAAAATGGGTGATTTTCCTATTAACGAAGAGACTTCATAACAGAAAACATTTCTGTTTAAATTACTTAGTTAATTGACCTGCTTTTTGTTGGATTGGTTTGTCTGTAGCTCCCTTGGAAGATAAGTTCGTATTGGTCGTTTCTGCTTCATTTTAATGGCTATACATTTTTTTTTCTTTTATGTGCTGAAATGTCATAATTTTCTTAACTGGTATTAATTTTCAGGATGAACTGAGAG
Source organism: Glycine tomentella (assembly GCA_007407185.1). NCBI lineage: Eukaryota > Viridiplantae > Streptophyta > Magnoliopsida > Fabales > Fabaceae > Glycine > Glycine tomentella. The sequence goes on along the minus strand of PYAF01004296.1, from coordinate 23,818 downwards.
ATGCAGTATTGCTTGTATTTGCTAACAAACAAGATCTTCCCAATGCAATGAATGCTGCTGAAATTACTGACAAGCTGGGACTCCACTCTCTCAGACAGCGCCACTGGTAAATATTTTGATCATGACACCCTTCTCCATAACCATAACCGTTGAAATTTAACATGCTTTTGTGTTAATTTCAGGTACATCCAGAGCACCTGTGCAACCTCTGGGGAGGGTCTCTATGAGGGTTTGGACTGGCTTTCCAACAACATCGCCAATAAGGTAGCTATTGATTTTTTTCTTGGGCATTCCACACATTGATTTAAAATTGCACTGTGCATTATACAAGCTGCTTCAGTATATTATTTATTTATCTTAACTCTAAAGTTACCTATTCGTTGCCCTTCTAAGTTTTATCAATCGAAAAAAGGTGAAAGTTTTCTGGAACTGTGCTGATTTTTGCTGCTTCTTGTGATTATCATTGCAGGCTTGATGCATCTTTTTGGGTGTCTTGTGGATGCAGGGCTGAATATTTTCTAGTTTTTGATTTTTTGGTTCTCTTCTGAGACACATTGGCTTTGTGTTCATGTTTTCTGGTTTAGGACATCTTGATGGCTAAAATTATAGCAGGAATTTGTTTCATGGGATGTCTAATACTTTTGAGTTTTTTATTGGGTTTGGATTCAATGTTTATAACTGTAATTGATACCAATCAATGCGCCATCCCATTGAGTTTTTATTTTTTATTTTGCTAATACTCCTCCTATAATTATTATTGCGCGATATCCAAAAAAACATCAGAAAACTTCTCTTAACTAAATCTTTAAATATTTGTAGTGCTCGATGATACAGCAATATGCATCCTTCGTTGCCATAGTGCAACTAGCCAAGACATTTTTATATTTTTCGACAATCACTTAAGTACTTGTCCCTTTGTTGCTCCACCATAGGATAAACCCAATACCTTAAATTGGTGTAATTTCTATCTCACGCTTTAGGGTAAAGGCCTTAATGAAGTTGCTCTTCATTTTACATCTAAGTTTATAATGGGTGTATTCTTTTCTTTGAAAGCTAGAAAACGTATGTTCTAATCTGTAAAGAGACTTGAATTTTAGCATTACAAAGACGTTTCACGGTGTAAAATAAGATTACTTGATACAGTGATTGCACTCAATGTGCTTGAAAAAAGTATTACGTTTTTCACTCTATAGCTATCACTCATCATTTTGTGTTTTTAATTGGAGCAAATATCAATAACACTCTTAGGTTTTATACAATTACACAAGTATTTTTTGTTTTTTTAATCATTACTTTTGCTTCTCCCGGATGGGTTATTAGTGTAAGGTTTGAGGGGGTATCATGGTAATATTTTCAATAAGAGGGTATTAATGTAATGTTTTCAAATTTAAAAAAGGTTAGTGTAAAAAAATAAAAAGATGGATTATGTGTAATTATATGAAACCTCAAAGAAGTTGTTGTAATTTTCTCTTTTTATTTTTATCGGCTATTCATTTCATGTGATATATTTAATGTCACGTTATTTAACTTCTAAATTTATTGTTCTAGGACATATATGAGTGCTTGGAAAAGTTACTAGTATTTTATTTGCTCTAAAATAAGAAAACATTTTTTGAGCATATTTATTTTATTATTTCATCATCTATTTATTCTATGGTGTACATTTAGTTTATGTTGTTTAGTTTACCAAATTGACTTTTAAAAAAGAAAAATTAGGAACCTAATTGAGTAATGTTTGACTTTTTTTTTTGTTACAATGTAATTTTCATCTTCTTAATTTTTTAATTATGTGATTTTATCCTTCCTTTTTTTAAAATTGAGACATTTCATTCCACACTTTTTAAAAATGTGATTTTAGTCACTCCATTTTATAATTGAAACATTTCGTCTCTTTTAAAAAATCCACAATTTGTCTCCTAACTAATTTCAAACCTTGACTTGTACTTTCTTATTTATTTATTTTATATAAATTAAGTTTATCAACATTAAATAATATAAAAAATATCTATCATGTGATTTATAAATAGACACATGTTAATAAATGTTAATAAAGTACATAGATCAACATTTTAAATTGATCACGAGGACTAAAATTTCTGATGTTTTAAAAATAGAGGATGAAATATTTCAATTAAAAGATATCAGGAATAAAATTACGAATTTTAAAAAATAGAGAGAAGATAATTACATTTTAACCTTTATTTTTTATATTAGAAAATATTTTAAATAAAATTGAAAATAATTGCTTAATATTGACTATTATATTTTTTCTTATATTATTTTTAATTAAAATTATCATAAAAGCCTCTATTTGCACTTATCATAAAAACCATTACATTAGACTTTATTTATCACTGACAAATCCATTGTTTGAACGATTTATTCATATAATATTTTTTTTCTTATATTTTTTTCTTAGTTATCACAATTTTTATTTTTTTATCAATAAATGTTAATTTATTAATTTTATTAAAAATATCGTTTTGATGGATTTGAACCCAGAATCTCCATCTCCTTTCTTTCTTCACCCTTAAGCCCCTTCTCAACCATTAAGCTACTTGTGATTCTTATGAAATGCGTTCTTGCAAGTCATTTTGAATGATTATGGCAACTCTCTTGTACGTTATAATGTGCACGAGAATCAAATCTGATTATGGCAACTCTCTTGTACGTTATAATATGCACGAGAATCAAATCGCCTACAACGAAGTGAAGTGAAATTTGCCTCTGGGTTTCTTTTCTGTTGCTTGACTAAGTAAAATCATATAAGGTAATCCACTCACCCTATCTTCTTAGGACTAAGTTGTTACTGATTTTATCCCATATTTTCAGCCACTATGTTCATATTTTATGCATATAAAAAATAACCTCTTTGATGGGAAGAGATTATAAAAGGATATGTATACCATGGCTAAGATCCCTATACTTCCTATCTGAAAAATCTTAATACACCATTAGTGAGTGGTAGTGAAAGCATAGAAGATCTTTAAGCCAAAAGTTAGATTAGTTTGAAGACTCAAACTGTTTACATATTACTTGACTCATGAACAACTGCAATTTCATCTTCGGAGCAAACAAGAATAGCAATGACAGGAGATTTTTATGATCTTAATTTTTTTTTCGCATTTGATCTAATAGCTTCTGATGTATATAAGTGTGATTAGATCATTTAGTTTTTCTTACATTTGGTATCAGAGTCTATTTTTGCCTCTGTCTTGTTTTTGTTTGACACTCATATTTTAAAATATTGCTTTATTGAAATATGGGTATTTTATTTGAACGTTTTAATTATTAAGAAGTAACATCGAGTTTTTAATTCGAGTTTCTGGGTCGCAACCGGGTCAAAGTGACCCGGCTCAAGGTTGAAGATGATGAACAGCAATAAAAAAAAAACAAACATTTTGCACTAGCTAGGTTTTGAACCCATATCCATTATTTTAGTAAAACTCACACAAACCACTAAACTATTTAAGATTAACTAATAATTGTATGTTTTTCTGTGTATTATATGCTTATGCGTTCCTGTTTAATTTTGGAATTTATATAGTTTTGATTTGTTTTATGCATGAATATATTCTTGGAAATTTTTATTCTATGCATATATATGTTAAATTAAATGCATAATATTATGTTTCAATTATGCAATTGTATAATGAGAATTTTATTCATCATTATATTATATCTTGATCTTAAAGTGCATAATATGATTTATTCTCATATGATTAAGTTTTATGTCTAAGTGATCTTTATAATTTTAATTAATTATGGATTAGTCACAATATCTATAATTTGATTAAAATTATATATTAAGTTGTTTAAAGATCATATAAGAAATTAGACATAATATTGTAATTAATTGTTACACTTTTCAAGTTATTATTTCGTGATATTTAATTTTTTGACATTATTGCTTGGAGTTTGATGCAATAATATAAAGATAATGTTAATGATCTATGTAATTTAATTAATTAAAGCTTAGCCACAATAATAATTATTTATGTATATATTAAGAGCCTTTAGATCACATAAGGTAGATGATATTAATTGTAATTAATCATATATAATATAGTAGATATTATCTCACATGAATTTCTATTATAATTTTGTATGATTAATTACGATAAAATATTAAATTATATTTTTTTGATTTGTCCACAGAGATAAAAAAAATATAACTTGATAGTTTTATCATAATGTTTATGTGAATTTATTGAATTAAAATTTTAGCCCACATGCAAATTTTATGTCGTTAAATTCATAATTTTATAAGCATGACTTACATTGGTAAAGCATGATACATTATTTTTGTCTCAAATTTTAATGATAAGCATATATGTTGAATTATTTTGCAACTATACAACCTATTAGTACAATTGATGTCCCGTAATTGAGATGAGATTATTTTTCTATATGGAAAGAAATGATTCTGCTGACGTTAGTGTATATGTACATTGATTATCATATCGGAAAACTGAGCACCAACAATTATAGAGAACAGTGAACCAGAGGAGATGGATCTATATGAGGAATGGGAAAGATCCAGTCGACTCTGTGTGATGTTCATTAAAACTAAAAAAAAATCAGGCTGCTATTAAGGGCTCAGTTGAACAGTATGACAATGTGAAAGTGCTCCTGAAGTACATTGATGAACAATTTGAGACTTCAAGGAAGGCATTAGCTAGTACCTTAATAATGAAATTTTCTTCCATGAAGCTTAATACTCTGAGGGGGTATGTGTGAGTACATCATGCATATGATTACAACTCAACTTAAAACTCTAGAGGTGGATATGTCTGACTCCTTTCTGGTGCATTTTATTCTGAATACTCTCCTAACACTATATGGTCCCTTTTTAAAATATCTGACAACACACATAAAGACAAATGATCTATTAATGAACTCATGACCATGTGTGTTCAAGAAGATGGTAGGTTGCAGTTGGAACAAGGAGAGAGTTCTTTTTTGACGATTGAAAGGATGAATAATAAGAAAAACCATAAGAACAAGGGAAGTGGTAAAATACCACCTCAAGCTGGAATTAAGAATGAATCCAGGTGTTTCTTCTATAAAAAGAAGAGGCACATGAAGAAATATTCTCCGAAGTTCAAGCTATGGTTTGGAAAAGAAAGGTATGTCTACCTCTTTAGTTTGTTATGAATCTAATATGATTAATCATAACACATGGTGGATTGATTTTCAATATGGTATTTTCTTTATTAATTTGCAAAATGATACCACTTATGATGCTATGCATGTTAATGTTGGCACAAAATGATGTGTTATGAATGATGATTCCTCTATGTTATGACACCTAAGATTAGGACACATATCTATCAGGAGAATTAAAAGATTGGTAAATGAAGGGGTACTTAGTGTTTTGGATTTTGTTAATTTTGCTACTTGTATATATTGCATTAAGGGTAAGCAAACTAACAGGTCTAAGAAGGTTGCAAAGAGGAGCTCAAATCTATTAGAAATCATACATACACATATTTGTTGTCCAGACATGGACGCAGCAGTCTGAAATACTTTATCACCTTCATAGATGATTTTTCACGATATATATATCTCTACTTACTTCGTTCTAAAGATGAAACTTTAGATGCCTTTAAAGTTTTTAAGGCCGCAGTGGAGAAAAAAATATGGAAAGTAAATTAAGATCGTGAAATCTGATAGAGGTGGTGAATGCTATGGTAGATACACGGAGAATGAACAAGCACATAGTCTATTTGCGAAGTTTCTTCAAGAACATGGGATTGATGCCCAATACACTATACCTGGTCCTTCGGATAAGAATGGTATGGCAGAAAGAAGAAACCAAACTTTAATGGACATGGTGCGAAGTATGCTTAGTAGTTTCAAGCTTCCTAAGTCATTGCGGGCTAAAGTACTAAAGACGACAATGTACATATTGAATCGAGTTCCAACTAAGGTTGTCCTAAAGACACCATTTGAGTTATTTAAGAGTTGGAAACTGAGTTTGCAACATGTACGGATTTGGGGATGCCCATCTGAAGTGCGAATATATAATCCACAAGAAAAGAAGCTTGGCCCAAGGACCATTAGTGAATACTTCATTGGATATGCTGAAAGGTCTAAAGGATGCAATTTTTACTGTCCATTTCATAGTACAAGGATTGTGGAATCAAGAAATGTTGAATTTCTTGAGAATGACTTGATTAGCGGGAGCAATCAATCCAAAGATTTTGTTTCTGAGAAAGATCATTCAGTTACTCAACCATCTACTTCAAATCTTAGATTGGTTGTTATTAACAATACCCTTCCATCTCAACCGGGTGTTGTGCAACCTATCCACAACCTGTTGATAATCTAGTATATCAAGTTGTTCATGAGGAGAAAGAAGAAATTGTTGATCAACCAATTGAACAACAAGTTCCTCAAGAAGATAATGAAACAACATTAAGGAGATCTACTAGAATAAAGAAATTAGCGATACCGAGTGACTTTGTTGTGTATCTACAGGAATCTGACTATAATATTGGAGCTGAAAATGATCCTGAAATGTTTTCACAAGCCATGAGTTCTAAGAAATCAAACTTGTGGTATAATGCTATGAAAGATGAAATGAATTCTATGACATCGAATAGAGTCTGCGATCTTGTTCAGTTTCCTGATGGTGCAAAAGCCATTGGATGTAAATGGGTCTTCAAAACTAAGAAAGACTCATTATGCAACATTGAGAGATATAAAACAAGACTCGTAGCCAAGAGATTTAATAAAAAGGAAGGAATAGACTACAATGATACATTCTCTCATGTATATAAGAAAGATTCTCTTCGAATCATTCTGGCATTAGTTGCACATTTTGACTTAGAGTTGTAACAAATGGATGTGAAAACGACTTTTTTCAATGGAGACCTAGAGGAAGAGGTTTATATGAAACAACCTGAAGGATTCTCCTCTATTGAGGGTGAGCAATTGGTATGCAACTTAAGAAATCTATATATGGATTGAAACAAGCCTCCCATCAGTGGTACTTAAAATTTCATGACGTTATTTCTTCATTTGATTTCGTAGAAAATTTTATGAATCACTGTATATACCAGAAGGTCAGTGGGAGCAAAATTTGTTTCCTTATTTTATATGTAGATGATATTTTACTTGTAACCAATGACAAGGGTTTGCTATATGAGGTTAAACAATTTCTCTCTAACAAATTTGTATAAAGTATATGGGTGATTCCTTTTATGTTATTGGCATCAGGAGACAGAGTAAGAGGTGTTCTTGGTTTGTCTCAAGAGACCTATATTAACAAAGTGTTGGAAAGATTTAGAATGAGTGATTGTTCACCAAGTGTAGCTCCCATTGTGAAGGGTGACAGGTTTGATTTAAGCCAGTGCTCGAAAAATGATCTTGAGCAGGAACAAATGAAGAACTTTCCTTATGCATTGGCTATTGGAAGCCTTATGTATGTTCAGGTCTACACAAGACCTGATATTGCTTTTGCAGTTGGAGTGTTAAGGAGATATCAAAGTAACATAGGTTTAGACCACTAGAAAGTTGCAAAAAAAGTGATGAGATATCTTTAGGAAACTAAGGACTACATGTTTATGTACAAATGAACTGACAACTTGGAAGTGATTGGCTACTTAGATTCAGACTACACTAACTGCGTTGATTTGAGAAAATCGACTTCGGGATATATTTTATGCTAGCCAGTAGAGCTGTGTCTTGGAGAATTGTCAAGCAGACATTGACTGCTACTTTCACTATGGAGGCGGAGTTCGTTTCTTGTTTTGGGACTACCTCACATGGTATATGGATGAGAAGTTTCATTTCTGGGCTCAGAGTTATGGATTCCATTTCTAGGCCAATGAAGATATACTGTGATAGTTAAGCTTCTATTTTTATGGCTAAGCATAACAAAAGTTGTAGTCGAAGCAAGCACATCGACATTAAGTATCTAGCCATAAGAGAACATGCTGAAGACAATACAATGGTTATTGAGCACATTAGCAATGAATTAATGATTGTCGATCCTTTAACTAAGGGCATGTCACCATTTAAATTTAAGGATCATGTGGAAAGGATGAGACTTGGTTCCCATATGTGATTTTCATTGTAAGAATGATATTAAAAAACTCTATTTGATATTTTTATTCAGTTTATGTGCATTTACAATTATTTATTATGAGAAACATCAATTAAGTTTGGACCAAGAATAAACATTGGGTTTATTCATTAAGTTGTATGAGATTGAGAAATATAATGCAATGTAATACATGGAAGATAATACTCGTATATATTAGATGAACTATCGCCATGATTCATGTATTTTATTTCTCACTAAAGTGTATGATGATATATGTGGATCAAGTGGGAGAATGTTGGTTTCTTTAGCCACTATGCCCACATTTTATGCATATCAAAAAACAACCACTTTGATGGAAAGAAATTATAAGAGGAGATGTGCACTATGGCCAAGGTCCCTATGCTTGCTATTTGAAAATTCTTAATACACTATCATGAGTGATAATGAAAGCATAGAAGATCCTTAAGCAAAAAGTTAGATTAGTTTGAAGACTCAAACTGTTTACAGATTACTTGACTCAAGAAAAATTGCAATTTCATCTTCGGAGCAAACACGAATAACATTCACGGGAGGTATTTATAATCTTAATTTTTTTTCGCGTTTGATCTAATAACTTCAGATGTATATAAACGTGATTAGATCATTTAGTTTTCTTACATCGTCACGTCTTCAAATACGCACAATTGTATGCAAATGAACAAGTATATATCGGTCATACTTTAATAAACTTTTTCTAAAACTATTGTGGCAAAAAAAAAAGACAAAATAAATTAAATTTCTTTTATAAATTAAAATTAATTTATGCACTTTAACTTTTGAAAAATTTAAAATAAAATGCTTTTATAAAAGTTAAAGAGAAAAAAGGTTAAACTTTAAAGATATAAAATAGTTTTACATTATTATCCATTACAAACTAATATATAAGATAAATTTATTGACTTTTACAATAATTATTTTAACAGTCAAATTTCTAATTAATTATGATTAAATAATATATAATTTTTTTTATACTTTTTGTGTCTAACCATTAAAATCAAAGTTAAATGCATAATTAAGAATGATTTTGGACCCAAAGTCGTGGTGTGATCGTGATTTTGGAGAGGCAAATCTGTGTTGTTATGGCTTCGCCGTGGGATTGGTATCGATTACTTTTTTCCACCGTGCTGCCGCCCCCAAACACTCGCGCTAACTTTGATACATAGAAGCACAATTCATTTTACTTCTTTAATTTCAACATTCAAAACCAGTGTTCATAAAAAAAAAACCAAACCACTTTGTCAGATTGCAAAACCGTTCAATAAAAAACCAATTCATTAAAACAGATATAGTTTTTTTTTTTTTAAAAAAAATCACAACTCTAGCTTGAAAAGTAATCAGTCAAATCTACTAGAGAGGAAGTACTCGAAGTTGGCATACTATTGAATATTTCTGTTAAAAAAACAAAATTCTTCATTTTTTTTTTATTTCTTTGTTTCATTTTGGGGTTTAAAATATAACACTTGGTTTGAGTGTTTATTTTTATTTTTTGAAAATAATTTTTATTTTCAAGATTTATAAAATATGTATTGAGAATAAAATATTTTAAGGTGTCATCATATTTTCACTTTTTTAAAAAAATTGAAAAAATTGATTTGTTGTTTTCAGTTTTAGATAAGTTTAGAAAAAATATTTTCTAAATTTTAAATAAACGTATTTTTACTTTTATTTTATATTTTCTTGAGCTAAGCTTTTGATATTCTAGATTATATTTAACGAAACTCAAATTCTGAGTTTTGACAGTGATATGCATACTAAGGTTGAAAGGTTTGTTAATGTGATTAAAATTGTGATTTCTGCATAAAAAGCATAATGTTTTATTCTACCAAAAGAAAAAGTAATGTTTTATAAGGGTTATCTTTGTTCTTCAATTTCTTAACAGCCAAGGGCCCAGGCTTTGTATCTTGTATATTTTGATTAAATTAAATATTTCAAAAAGTTAAAATCTTATAATAATTATATAAAATTATTTTTATTTTAATACATTAACGTCATATTTAATTAGTTTTATTTTCTGCTTTAATGTGTATTAATATCATATTTTAATTGGTATTATTACCTATTTTAATAATATTAATTAACATTTATTTCTGATTAATTAATTAACCTTATTATAAAAAGAAGGTTTTGATAGTCATGAGTGACATATATCTTTTTCATAATTTTCATTTTCCCGTGTGAGTTCCTCGATTAATCTTACAAAATTAATTGTCGGTTTTTAAGAGACTTATGCATATTAGGTAAATAAATCTTTTAAGATAATGTAATTTTACACGTCTCAACTTTATTTTGTTCGTGATCATACTTTTAATTGATTGTAGTTAGTGAATATATATTATATTTGTGGTTCATGAATTATTCGAGACTAGGCGGATAATGATTTTGAACACTATGAATAATAACATGACCGACCTAGGTAGTTTTAGTGCCTTTGACGATTCTAGAAAATTATATCTTCATCATTATTTAAATGTTGTCCTTCTTGCATTATTTTTTGCAAAATCATTAATCATGCATTCGTAATCAATATTCTCTTAAAAATCATTTTTATTAGAAATCAAAGACTATTTAGTCTACCTTGTTGATAACTTTTAATAATCAAGTTTTTATGTTTTTAGCCGCCAGAAAAAAAAAGCAATTGTCGACTATTTTTATCAGCCAGAAAATGGTTAATTAATTTTTAAATCAGTTTTCCCAATAATTTTTAGAGATTTTTAATCCCACAAAAAAAAAAAAACTGTCATAAATCAGTCATCACATTATCATTTAATGAAAAGACTTGACAACCAAAACACAAATGGAAAAAATAGTTCAGGAATTAAATTAATCAACTTTTTAGTTGAGAGCTTAAAAATAAAAATCTTGAATAATTAAAAAATTAGAAAAATATTCTACACGTTTAAATTTTGTATAATTTTTATTTTTATGTAGACTAAATAAAAAAATTCTCTTTTAATATGGAATCCCGAAGGGTGCCCACCTCGACCGTACCAGGTCCACCGCTGGATAACAATGTCATGACTGTGCTTAGGATCTACTTTTTGTTTCTGTCTTGTTTTACATTTCTGATGTATAAATAAAAAAGAGAAAAAGCCAAAGCTTTCATTCTAGTGATACGTCGCATTATTACATGAGATATAATAAAAACATTCAGACTCATTTTCAAAAAATCATCATGTAACGTGTTCTTAAATTAAACAGTGATATGTGAATGTATTTTTAATTCAACAACATTTTTAATATAAATAATTTAATATAAAATTATTTTTTAATCTTATTCAATTAAAAAATTTACTAACATAATTATAAGAAGGTTCTTCACCTTTCTCACCTTTCTCATGTCACTCAAGATTTTTTTAGTGGTAAATCTCAAATTGAGATTTTAAATTATTTTTTGGTGGACTCTATGATATTACATAGAATTGAAGATCTCTCAAGATCTCTCTAATTTTTTTTACTGGTAGATCTCATTTTGAGATGTTAGGGAGAGAGAAAAAAGGAAAAAAATTATTCTTTTTTGAACAATGTATAGATCTTGAGGAATCTTCTACAAGAACTCATTCTCCATGTTGAAGATTTCTTCACCTCATTTATTGTGAAATCTAGTGAAAATCAAATCTTGAGTTCAAGATCTAGCACTAAAGATGATCTTAGAATAACTTTCTTATTATTGTATTTTGTAATTATTTTAATTTCTTTTTTTTTTGTCCAATCAAATTAAATATTAAGTCTAATGGAAGAAACTAGTTTGGTGCTCACATTTATTTGAACAATATCATCCAATTACAAGTGAAATCAAATTAAAGAAATTTTAAATAGTTTTTTATATTAAATAAAAGTTATATGTTTGAGTTTCTTGTTTATCATGTGACCTTTTTCACTTTTAAAAACTAGCTAATAGCAAATAATTTTCTTTTGTCTATAAACTTAAAGCTCAAAGCTCAAGCTTGAGCTGTAGTTATTTCATTATGTAAATACTTAGTTCATTATGTATGGACGACTTATCACATCTTAAAGTTTGATATTTACAAAAGTATAAATTATTGACAATCTAATGAGTTGATGTTAAGTGGACTGGACCAACTTCGTAAAAGGACCTAATCATTATCTACAAGTCACATTCATGCTTAAAGTGGAAAACGTTTTGTTAAGATATTTCCAGTGTCCAACGCATTGCAAAATCAATCGCCTCCACTCATTATGAAAAATAGTATACAAAATAAGTGTTTTCATTACTCGCGTCCAGTTGATATAAGTGACTTACATACTCATTTTATACTCTTATATGTGATGTCCAACCAAATACAAAAACGTAATGTTAGCCACAAAGGGAAGTGTATGATCTCTCTTTTGGAAATTAAGTTTGTCTCTCTTTATTTGAATTTAAGGAAAGAACAAAATAGAAGATATTAGATGGTTTTTACAAAATATTCCTCATACGTTGTTTACGACGTGGATAAGAAGCATATGTTGTTGTATGTACTTTTTTCCTCTCCATTCAGAGCGAGCCACATCGTCTTGCCTCTCAGTATGAGACAACGGTCATTTTAAGACTCAACGCTAATCCCTTACCGGATCCTTCACTGAAGTCTATAAAATATAAAAGGCAGACTCTACCCAAAAGCAGAACATGAAAAAGTTTCATAAAAAAACGAGCAAATCTCTAAAGCGAAACTCTGCACAGTGGATGTTACATTTGATATTTCATTGTCTAGTCTTTGCTAAGCGAAGTTACTTTGTATTTGAGCTTTATTTTTTATCTACTCGTTTGAGTGTTCTTAAATTGTTGTATTCATTCAAAATTTTGTTTGTGAAAGCCAGGAGTTGCTTAGTGTTAAACAATACTTGGGTGTTCTTAGATTCATAGGGAGTCTAAGGTAGTGTTAGAGGTTGCTAGAAGAATACTTGTATAGTCAGAAGTGATAAGACATAATACTTGTTTTATAATCAAAGTTTTTATTAGTGAAACCCTTTAAAGTTGCATAAAGGAGAACTGAATGTAATTCTATTTGAGTGAACTAATATAAACCAAGTATTTTTATGTCTCTTTTAAACGGTTTTATTAAGTATTCTCTTAGCTTTCTTTGTTATTTTTTTTTACCAAGTGTTTTCTTAAAAACCTTTTTGAAAATATTACTTCATAGATATATCAAATGATCAAACTCTCTTTTATTAAACTTATTTTTCTTATCAGTAGATGATTCTAGAACCTAAATATTTCTCAACTTGCGATAAAACTTTTATTTGCAAAAAGTTTTTATTTTTTATTAATACATTATTCAACCCTCTAGTGTGATCATTGTTGTAAATGCCTATTACTTGAGAATCTGGAGTTTTTTTTTTTTATTTTTATTATTGCTGATAACTAAGCAACAAGAATTCGCAAAGATAATAAATAAATATTTTGAGAAGCTTATACAATAATGTCTGAAAGCATCAAGGTAAACCAATTTCTCACTAAGAATATATCAAGGGTTCTGCTTCTGGATCAAATTTGTAACATTGCTGTTTAATATGTTTAATTTGGGGAATGATTAACTGTTGATTATAGCAAATGAAATATGAGATAGAATAAAAATGCTTTTCAGCAGTATGATCTATTATACATTGAAAGTTATACTTGTTGGAAAGAATATGAGCAGTGAGAAGTGAGAACAATTGGTATAGGAATCCTTCAAGACCAAATGCTAAATCGACAAGTTAACAAATTGAAGATAAATGTCAATGTGTCATTTATGAATTGGTTCACTCACAGCAGTGATAATAATAAAAAAGAGCTTCGATCAAACAACTCAGTATACAAAAAAGTTTCATACATTCAGAATTCCTTGTAAATTAGTACTAGGGTCCGACGAGTCTTCTCATTTCTCACAAGTATTCAAATTACTCTTCGTTTTTTTTTTTCTTTAAAAAATTAAAGTTAAAAAAAAAAGAGAAAAATAACTATTGGAAGATCATTATATTCATCATGGTATCAGAGCCTGGTTAACCATGTGCTTGAGGCTGGATTTGAACACAAGACCACTTGGTGAAGCAGGACCTGATACCACGGCTGAACCATTCCACCCAAGAATTAAATTAATCATAATGCGTAATTTATATAGAAATAATGAATGGTTTAATGTTTGCATTTGTTTTTATTATTCAAATAACCTATAGAAAGTAAATAAATTGAATGAGTCTGAAATCGAAGGCGTAAAATAAGTCCTTGAAAAACCAATTAATACTATATAATAATAATATAATAATAATTTACAACAATATATAAAAGATATATTTTCTTTTGATATACACATTTATTTGGACGTTTTTGTCGTCTTATTGTTTGATTTTAAAATAAAATGTATATTAGTTAAAAAATAAATTTGAAAAAAGAATATCTACACAAAAATTTAAACTGAAACGATCTGTCCACTCTTTCAAACCGTGCAAATCAGTTTTTGTTCTATGTACACTACTTTGTTCAAGATTTTTCCCATTCTACATTATTTTGTGGTTTAATTTCTAATGTACATGCATTTTTCTTTTTTGTGGTGAGAGGTTGAGATATGAATCCCCGACTTGTAGCCTTTTGATTTTTTTTTTATTATTTAGTATTTTGATTTTTTTTTAAAAAAATTCTTACAGTGACAACATTTGGAAGTCGGGATTTGACTACTCGATTTTCGTACGTTTATTTATTTATTTTTTAAATATTTATATTTTAAAAAAAAATTTGCAGCATTATAAAGTCGGGATTTGACTGCTGACTTTTGTACGATTTTTATTTTTTAGAAAAAGAATATTTTTTTTTGAAAAATAATTTGTTTGAATAACAAGAATTGTGCTGGTTCTTTGATTAAATACTTTATTTATATCAAAATACATGACATCATAAATAAAATACATAAAAAATAATATTTGTCTAAAAAAAATTGAAGATGAAGATATGTTAGGACAATTTGTTCTGTTATGTCCTTGTTGTCGGCAGATTCCACATTTTTTCTTGTATCCCGTCCAATTTCTTCGTCCATCTCAGTGGAAATGCGATTTGAAACCGGATAACCCTTTACACTTCTCCTTTTCCTTAGATCAGGACCACATTGATCTCCTTAATATTCTTGCCACATTAATTCGTGTGACAGTAAACCAAAGGAGTTATCGTAGATGTGCAACATGTTCTGCAAAGTAAATAGTGGCAGCACATAGTTCATGTGATCGACATTGACAAATTTACAGGCAGTCATGACGTGAGAACATGGTAAGTGTTTAGCCTGATATTCACCACAAACGCAATTTTGGGATTTTAACATGACCCTAAACCTTCCAGGTGGTCTAGGTGTTTCAAGTGGGGCTTGGGTCTCTGTTAAAATAAATGTGTGATTGTATCTCTATTTGATTTCAGCTGACTGTTACTCATTGCCTCATAGATGATTTCAGAATACTGCGAACCAGAGTTAATCATTGCTTGGATTTGTCAGCCTCTAATTGCAAAAAGCTTTGCGGTCTTGAAGTACGTCTCCTCAACCAACAATGACACCGACCAATATCTTGTGCTTTTGAACATGAAATTAACTGGCTCAGACAAATTTGTGGCCACATGTCCCCAACGTTTTCCCTCATCGAAGCATTGTACCCAATATTTTTTTTGTAACTGATCAAGCCATTCAGCTGCACTTGGTTTATTAGCACGGATATCCCCAAGATGTCGCCAGCGCATTTTCTCTGTGTATGCATACCCTGTAAATATTCAATAAATTTAATACATAATGAAATTTTAAATAAAATATATTTTACTGGAAAAAATATTAAATATTCTCACCAGCTCACATGAGTGGTTTCTTCAGATGCTTGCAGTTGAAGTTACCACGAAGGAAATTTTGTGCAATGTGACGCAGACAGAAGAAATGGGATGTGTCCCCAACCCATAAGTTAGTTGCATTGTTGTAGGCACTTATAATTGAAGGGTGCCTATCTGAAATGAGAGAAATGTTACTTTGCGGAGTAACATGCCTTCTCAAATTCTTTAGGAAGAACTCTCATGCTGAAGTTGTCTCCCCTTTTACAATGGCGTAGGCAATCGGGAAGATTTGGTTAGCACCGTCTTGTTCTGTAGCTATCAATAATGTGCCTGTATACTTCACGTAAAGCCATGTACCATCTACTTGTACGATGGGTTTGCAATGTGCAAACCTATTAATGCACAGTCCAAAAGACCAACGTTTAAACATTTTTTTCAGACCATTTCTCTCTCTCTTCAAACACAGGTTCTGTTTGAGCAGCGACAACAATCCTGGGAATACATGATTGCAAAGCTCCCAAAAGTTTTGGCAGCTTGGCATATGATTCTTCCCAGTTTTCATGAATCATCTCTAATGCTTTTTGCTTTGCTAACCATGTCTTTTTGTAGGATGAAGTATAATTTATGAACATTTTGATCTCTGTAATCAACGTTTTGATGGAGACTGTTGGGTTAGTTTTGACAATGGGTTGGATGATTTGCGCTATGACGTGTTTGTCGAGTTGCCTATGATCTTGTGTGAGTATTGGTGCTAAACAAGTGTGCTGACATCTGATACTTTTGATAATCCATTTGCTACACTTATTTGAATTGCATGTGCCTAAGCTCCATATACAACCATTTTCATGTGATTTACACACGAGGTTTAGCCTTTTCTGGTTAGAATATATTGTTTTACAGTCAAAATGTTTTCTGATGTTGTATTCTTTGACTGCTCAAATACATTGTGCTTTTTCATCGAAGGCCATGCCAACCTCGAGTGCACCAGTTGGTGGTTGTACACGGTCTTATTGTTGAATGAAATGGTGGTGATCAATGTATTGTGGTAGGTGGTCGAGATTTGTAACACCCCAATATTTTTATATACGTGTTAAATGTGTAATTTAGGAAATGTTTTAGATCAATTAGTAATATGTGATTAAAGGATTTTTTTTACCTAGAATAGAGATTAGAAAAATTTCAATACAATACTCCTAGGTAATAAATTACTAATAGGTGACAAGAAAATCTAGAATAGAATTTCTAGGAACTTTACTA
>PYAF01004295.1:119883-137595 GCA_007407185.1 Glycine tomentella | reverse complement strand
CTGGATAGGGCAATAAAATTTTGGTGAATTATGGATAGTGGTGTGAACTTGAAATTGAATTAAGTTAGATATGAACACCTTGATCTCACAATTTTCATATACTCTTGGTGAAAAGGACCTACATGGAGTTTGTATAGCAATGAATTGATTGATGCTCTGATGAAATAACTGACATATATGTTTGGTCCCTGAACTTGACCTGTTAACCGAATTGATAATTGAAGTGGTGCTTGCTTGCAATATCTGAGTTTTGCTTTGACAAGTAGGTAAGATAATTAAATCTGGGAATTGTCTCCGGACTGACCTTGCATACAGCACAGTGCCTATACTTTTGGTGTCTATATCTGACTTATGTTTGAACCTATCTTGCTTGAACTGTATCTGTGCTACTTAGGACACAAATGAATTAGGACTGTACTCACATGAAATGCTTGAATTCTGAATTTTGGTGTATATAAAATGCCTAAATCTGGGAATGGTAAAACCAGACTTTGCTACATGAACTGTGCTTAATTGAACAATATTCTGATTTACTTGTGGCTTAACTGATCTGATCCAAGGAAGGAACCAAATCTGGGAATTCCAAATCATTAACCCACATATACCTTTTTGGATTCTTTTCTGATTTTCAGGGCAAACAAGTAGCTAAAGCCAAAAAGAAAACCACAGGTGCAGGGGGTAGCAAAAGAGCCCTAGTCGCAGATTTTGATAAGGGTCGCTTCAGGACAGCCGAGTGCCAAGAGAAGTTTGATACCTGGTATCTCCAGAAGAAGATCATCCTCGAAAAGAGGATTATGTGGGAAACGCTACCTGAGGACAACCCAGTGAGGGCGGTGATCATCAAACGTCAGTGGCAGAGGCTTGTCAGCTTCCCAGAACCCAGCTCTAGTATGATCCTGAAGGAGTTCCTAGCTAACGTCGATCCCTCCACAGTGGCGAGGAGTTTTCTTTTTTGGGTTAGGGGAGTCCAAGTTTCTTTTGACGAGAAGGCCGTTGAGCGCTTGCTGGATACTAGATATGACCCATTCCAGAGGTGTGCTTTCAGTCACCTATTCTTCACAATGCAGCCAGATGCACTCATCAAAATGTACAGAGAGGAAGTTCCTCAGCTGGCCACTACCATCCGCAGGGCCATTACAGGCCTATACACTGATTGGAAGCCCAAATCAAGGCTTGATTACATACCAGAGAAGTTGCGGAAGCATGATTTGGTTGGAGACGTCGCTTTCTGGCATCAGTTTGTGAACCACACAGTCATACCATCTACTAACATGACTGATGTGAATGTTGAGCGGGCGATTCTTCTTTATATTCTCCGCGGTGAAGGTAACCTCCGCATCTCTAACATTCTTTCTAACCGCATTCTTCACATGATCCAGGATGCCAGCAGTAAGTCCTGGCTGGCGTATTCCTCTTTGATCCTCCATCTATGTCGCCAAGCGGGTGTGCATATTGACGATGAAGAGCCCATGGATGTCCCCATCTCAACCATCATGAGTCATCAGACCTACTTGGATGCCATGGCGACCGCCACTGATGAGCAGGTTCTTCGAGCTTCAAAGCTCACACCTGAAGAGATTGCGGCCCGCTCCCCCAGAGACCTCCAGCACCAGAGGAACCCCAGCCAGTTCAGCCACCGGCAAATGCACCACCACCAGCCTCAGCCCCTACTCCTACTCATGAGCTACTTTTCACAGACTCCCCCACATATCTGGCTTTCCAGGAGTTTGTCCGGACCCAGTTAGCTCAGCAGACTAGTATGCTTGGAGCGATTTGCAGACACTTGGGCATTCCTCCGACAGAGTATCAGCTTCCTACCCCACCATCAGTTGCAGCTTCAGATCCTTCTACCACACCAGTAGACACCACCCCTACAGCAGCCATAGTGATCCCTTGTGCTCCTTCAGATGATGCAGCACTTGATACCACCACTCAGGAGCCTTCACTGCAGACTTCCGAGACTGCAGAGATTGTAGAGACTAGAGAGGGAGAGGAGGAGTGATCAGGACATATTTTATCTTTCTGGTTCAGTTTCTTGTTTTTATTTCTGGTTGTTATATTCTATGTTTGGTTTATGATTCTGCACTAGACATTTACATCGCATTATACACACTTTTACAGTTCTACATTTATATATATATATATATGGTACAGTTTATGATTTATACTTGCAAATAAAAAAACTGTTTAGATCAATGTTAATTTGAATGCGATTTTCCAAATAATGCTCAAACTTTTCCAAGGCGCTGTGACCTTATTTGTGGTTGCTGGGGACAGCAACATATAAATCCGGGAATGGTTACGCATTATTTTGCAAATCACAATCAAGAAACAAATGACGTCTAACAGAACTTTTCAAAATTTTTTCAAAAATAAGCAGCACATCCAATTTTTCAGAATAAAAGTAAATGGACACAGTGATGGATAGGATTTATGGATGAAAGCTTGATGAAATGAAATATAGCATGAATTGCATGATGCATGAATGGAATTTGATTGTTTGTATGAGAAATGAATGTTGAAGTTTAAATGATGCTTGAAGTGCAGTCAGCTGAGATTGATTTGAGTTGAACACCTGTAAGGATTTGAGCCAAACAGCGGTAATGTTTTCTTTCCGAGAGACTCCAATTTCATTGTACTCTAGAACTTGAATTGTTTCTCTGGATGCAGGTGTGACTTGATATGATCAAGGCAATTTTTCTTCTGAAACTAGGGCCAAATTGACTCACCTTCGATTATTTTCCAATTGCACCCTATTTGAGCCTAAACCTTTCATTTCAAAATGTCCCAAATCAAGAGCTATATCCAAATGACCAAATCCCTGAGGCTAGAAAAGGTTGAATTAAGTCTATAACAGTGGAAAATCAAGGAATTGTCCATCAAGGCGTAGAGGAAAACAAGTTAATACCAATTGGTATGGAAATTAAGAGAGCAAACAAATAAGGCCAGTTGGAAAATAATAAGCCTGAGAATATCAGCTGGAAATCTGAATAGTTGCTGTATTTTGTTTAATTTAAGAAAAAGAAAAGAAAAAGAAGAAAAAAAGAGAAGGCTATTTGTTTTGCTTTATAAAGAATAAAGAATAAATTATTGAATAAAATTGCCAGGTTTTGAAAAGATGAACAAGAAGCATGTTATGGACTTAAAGGACTGGATCTAGCCTTTTATTAAGCTACTTATCCAAATAATTCCTACCCTTAGCCCAGCCACGTTACGAGCCTGAAAGACCTTTTGATCAAATTATGCTTGCATCTGTTGAGAATATTTTCAAGCTTATGGTAGTGCTGTGATGTTGTTGAGTAAGAGAGTCATTATAACCCTATACACTTGAGTAAATGAGTGATTAAACACAACTTTGTGAGGAACACTCAAGTAACTCTCATGGATTTACAGCAGTGAAAGTACCATGAAGCTTTGATGTGAATTTGATCATACATAGCATGATAATTCTAGGATTGCAAATTGTGGTTTGTGTTTGATTATTGATTCATGCTTAGTCTTGAGTTCTTTCTGTTGCTGGGGATAGCAACTTTTAAATCTGGGAATGTTTGATGTGTTGCAAACACATCTTAGTTATTAGGTAGTTTAGGTTATAATTTAGTTAAATAATTAGGAAAATAGATTAGAATTAGTTAAATTTATCATATTATTGTTTTTAATCCCAATTCAATATCAATTGTGCATTTCAGGATAAGAAAGAGGAAGTTCAAGGCAAAAAGGGAAGCAAATCAAGGTGACAAGTCCCGCGCAGATCGCGTGGTAACTCGCGCCAAGGACATAAAAGTAGGCCTCATTCTCGAAGGACCCACGCGATTAGCGTGGGCGTCCACGCGGTTAGCGTGAAAAGGCCGGAAGTATGGCGCCATTAGCGCCACTGCCACGCGACCAGCGCCACAAACTCAGCATTCAAGCCTCTTTCTCTCGAACACTCCACGCGGTTAGCGTGGATTCCCGCGCTATCAGCGCCGTGCTTTCGAAGACCCCGCGCAGACCACGTGGGAAGCAGCGCGGGTAGCGCCATGAAGATTTTGTTTCCTGCATTAAATTATCTGTTTCGAATTTTTGTGCAGAAGTAGGCTTTCTTACTGTAATTAAATGATTCTATAAATATTAAGCCTCTGAACAGAGTCTGATATCAGGGATACATCGATCTTTACTATCATTGCATCCTAAAAACCTCTGGAATTCAAGAATCAAGGCTAGGGTTTCTGCACAACTATGAATTATTCTACTGCTTTGATGTTCTTGAGGCCTATGGCAGGCTAAACCTTGTATTGTGGTAAGGCCATGAACTGATGAGAACTCCTCTATAATTTGGCTGGTATTGAAATACATATGTTTTGATTATTTTATTCTTTTCTGTTCTTCTTTCACATTCTTATTTGGAATTGATCACTTCAATTAAGTACTTAGAGTTAGGATTCGCAATGGGAACTTTGGGGTTCTAATTTCTGACTCGTTAAGAATAACATTTGTTCATCACCTAGGAATAGGGATGCGTAAGTGCAGAAGTTTATAATATGATCTTTTAATTGCTTAAACTGATAGATTTCACTAAGGAATTAGGTTTTCGATTCAGGTTAAAGGGTTAATTCACTAAGGGATTAGGGATTAACTAATCTAGGAAAGGTTTATTCTCTGAACAATCATAACAGGAACCCATATGATATATTCTTTAAATTCTTAGTTTGACAGAATCACTAAGGGCTTAGGGTTCTCGATCGAATTAAAGGGCTGAATCGCTAGTTATCTAGGGTTTACGAATTTAGGAGAGATTTATCATGTGTGCATGTTAAATTAACAAACCAGTCAAGTGAAAGAGAAGGAATCAGAGGGGATTGTGCCTGACTACAATTAATTTTCCATTGGTAATTTTTCAACTAAATTTACTGCATTTCTTTAATTCCTGTCTTTGCATTCAAACAACCAATCCAATCAACAACATTTCTCTGCATAATTTCCTATTTTTACTTTCAATCACATTCATTAGTATTGCTGTAAAATCACCCCAATCCCTGTGGAGAACGATACTCACTTACCTAATCTTTATTACTTGAAAACGACCGGTGCACTTGCCGTAGTGTGCGGATTTCGCAACAGAAACAAAGCTAGATTGGTTGCAAAAGGTTACAACCAAGAGGAAGGCATTGACTATGAGGAAACCTTTGCTCCAATTGCAAGGTTGGAATCCATTAGGTTATTGATTGCATATGCATGTTTAATAGGTTTTAAACTTTTTCAAATGGATGCTAAAAATGCTTTCTTAAATGGATATATTGAGGAGGAAATATTTGTGGAGCAACCTCCTAGTTTTACTAATTTCAAACATCCAAATCATGTTTTTAAACTTAAGAAAGCTCTTTATGGTTTAAAACAAGCTCCAAGGTCTTGGTATGAAAGACTACACAAATTTATGCTTGAACAGTCTTTCATAAGAGGACATGTTGATAAAACCTTGTTCATCAAAAGGCAAAGCAATGATATTTTAATGGTTCAAATATATGTTGATGATATAATCTTTGGTTCAACTAATCAATTGTTGTGCAAAGAATTTTCTACCTCTATGCAGAATGAGTTTGAAATGTCAATGATGGGAGAATTAACATTCTTTCTTGGACTTCAAGTGAAGCAAATTAAGGATGGAACATTTCAAAACCAAACCAAGTATTGCCTTGAAGTGATCAAAAAGTTTGAAATGGAGAAAAACAAAGATGCTGCAACTCCAATGACAACTTCAACCTATCTAGATTCAGATGAAAAAAGAAAGAAGGTTGATGAGTCAGAGTTAAGAGGAATAATTGGATCTTTTCTATATTTGATAGATAGTATACCAGATATTATGTTGAGTGTGTGTTTGTGTGCAAGATATCAAGCAAATCCCAAAGAATTACACCTCACTACAGTCAAAAGGATCCTTAAATATCTCAAATCAACTCCAAAAGTTGGTTTTTGGTATCCTAAAGGTGCATCACTTAATAGTGTTGGTTATTCTGATTCTAACTTTGCAGGGTGCAAGTTGGATAGAAAAAGCACTACTGGAACTTGTCATATGTTAGGAAGTTCACTAATCTCATGGCATTGAAAGAAACAATCTTGTGTTGCTTTGTCAACACCTGAAGCTGAGTACATCTCTACTGGAAGTTGTTGTGCTCAAAGTCTATGGTTAAAGCAACAACTGCAAGATTATGGTGTAGAATTAAAAGAAATACCTCTGCTATGTGACAACACAAATGCTATCAACATTTCCAAGAATCCAATAATGCACTCAAGGACCAAACACATTGAGATAAGGCATTATTTCCTTAGAGATCATATTCAAAAAGGTAATATCAAAATTGACTTCATTGATACTCACAATCAATTGGCTGATATATTCACTAAACCTCTGGCTAGAGATAGATTCTATACTCTTAGAAACATGCTAGGTATCCTTAATGAATCTAATCTTTACTAGGTTGATTGTTATGTGTCTATCTATGTGAAATATCTTGTTATTTGATCAATCATCACATGTGCTTCAAAATTCCAAGTTGTGCTACATAAAACACTGTTCATTCTGATAAATTCTCTGTAATAATCGATTACCTATCGGAATAATCGATTAAATTCATCGAAAATATTTCAAAAAGCCAAAGTTCATTGGAGTAATCAATTACGTCTCGAATTAATCGATTACACATGGTCCAAAATCTTTTCAGAAATAAAATCTCACTGGGAAAATTGATTACGTTGAATGGTAATCGATTAAATTGATTGAAAAATTTTGTAAATCTTGAATTCTGTCTGTAATAATCAATTACGTAGAGTATATAATCGATTACGTAGGGTATATAATCGATTACAAATCATCTTCTTCAACTGAATCTCACTAAAATAATCGATTATAGCTGCTTGATAAGTGCCCTAATTCAATTAAATTCGGGTTTCAAATATAGGCACTTTCTTTTGATTTCAAAAACATTGCTTATAAATTTGCCCTAAACCTAGTTAAATTATATTTATTACTTGTATGAATGTAGTTTTTATATTTTGGAAGATTAATCCAATCATGCCTTGTATTTTGATAGATTTCGTGGATTTCCGAGGCTTTTGAATAAGCAAAGCAAGCAAAAATGGATCAAAAAGCAAACCTAGGAGGTGCAGAAAGCAAATCAGGCCCAAAGAAGCTTCTGGAGGTACCTTTAACTCGCCCAAGCGAGTTAATATAGTGTATTTTGCTCGCTTGGGCGAGCAACAACATCAATTGGGCCACTTGAAGCCCAAGTGGACGTGCAAGTTGGGCTTTTACTCGCCCAAGCGAGTAAAACATGAAGAAATTGGTCGCTTGGGCGACCAAACTCGACCAGGCCAGCCCCTATAAATACCCAAGCACCCCCCAAGGCCAAATGCATTCCTTTTCACTTCCATTCTTCCTCCTCCATTGCTTGTTAGCTTGTTTTGAGCCTTATGCTCTTAAATATTAGTATTAGGTAGGTTAGGAAAGTGAGAGAAGTGAGATTTAGTGTGGAGACTCTGCCGGAAAGAAGCGGTGATGGGGCCCTTCATCAATTCTTCTCTTAAGGAGGTTCTCTCCATGTTTGGTTAGTTTCTCTTAAAGGATTGGATGTAATCTTCTACTTTTAAGTATCTTTTTTAATATTTATTTATGCATAAGTCTTTTCTATTTATTATTGGTAATTTTATTCCGTTCTTAATGCTTGATTCTACTTGATCACTAGTTTCATGAAATTGGATTCTAAGTTTAACTGGAAAGTACTCTTAGGATTTGAACTGAATAATTTTACTCTTTACGTTACGTTTCTAGGAATAGAGCATAATGTTTAGATTGCAAATAGCACGCGATTATGATTGTAATGCTGGGTTATTTAATTCGTATGTGAGGGATCGATATTCGGTAAATATCCTTAGAACTCGATTGCGAGGGATCGATTTGAGGTTAATTAATGTGTGCATCAGTAATAATAGAAAATGATTTATACATGGTAATATTAATTGGATACCGAGGTATGAATGATGAAATCCAATCCTACGCTTTTTTTTAGTTAAAATCGTTTTATTAGCTTCCGTAATCTTCCGTAATTTTTCTTTATTTCAGTAAAACCATCAAAACTTCGACCATACTCGTTGTACATAACTATTAAACTGTTAAGTTTTATTTGGATAAACTGAGTAGCACAAGTCCCTGTGGAGACGAACTTTTATAAATTTTGTAACTTACAACGACAATTGGTATGCTTGCCAAAAGTTTAACACTGCTGCAGAAACTGATTTTACTTACGAATTAATCGATTACATGAGCATATAATCGATTATTCATGGAGTTACTACAGAATCTGTCAGTTTTTCTTGGAAATTGTAACTGCCCAACTACCAACTAATTCAAATTTTGAATCTTCTGTGCTTTAATATTAGTGGGTTAATTCGAAAATAACTGTTACTCATTTCAAATTTGAACTTTGGAGCCCAAATTCTTTTATAAATACAGCCCATGTTCAAGAGAGAATTCACACCTCTTAAGCACTACTTTTTTTTTCTTTCTTCCTCTAAGTTCAGAAACCTTGTTTGTTGCCTTTCCTCCCTAGTTCAATATGTCAGCACCCAAGAGAACCAAAACTTCTAAGAGAAAAGCTGGAGAAACCTTTAACCCTGCTGTCAATAGGTTAGATCATTGGTTTCCTGCTGAGAGAGACAAAATGACCTATCTTCAATTCAATGCCACTAAATTAATCTGTCCTCCCAAATACCTTGAACTTGACTGGTTCATTAGAGAAGGTTTTCAATTCCTTGCCTTCATTAAAACCCAGGGATTGAGAAAATTTGTTGAGATGAAGGGTACCTATTACCCTAAATTAGTGAAGGTGTTACACACCTGTGCTAAGGGCTCTATGGATGGGACCCTTAGGTCTCAAGTTAATGGAGTAGCCATGGAAATTACTCCTGAAATTTGGGAAGCTGTTGCTGGTATTTCCTTTGAAGGAGAAAGGAATTTGAAGAAGAGGCTGAGGGTTACAATAGGGTGGAGACCTATAGGGGGATGTTTCTTGATCCCCAAATGAGGCTGAAGCTTAGGCTAAGCACTGGCCCAATGACCCATGAGGACAGACTTATTCACTACATAATTACCTACATCCTAACCCCTAGAGCAACCAATCATGCCCAAGCAACTGATGATGACCTACAAACTGTGTATGGTCTCAAGAATTCCATTTAGATGAATTGGATTCTTATTCTGGAAGAAATTATGCTTAAATCAAAGAGGTTAATGAATTACCCTTTTTCATACCCTATTCTTGTTTCCAAGTTTACTGATTACTTTAATGTTGATTACTCTAATGAGGTTTTTGACAACACAAACTCAAGCAACAACCTCATCAAAGAAAAGCATCTTACCGAGCTGGGGATGGTCAAGTCTCCTCAAGGATGGCAAATGGCTGGCCAACATGTCCCTGCTGCTGGAAATGAAGAAGAAGAGGCTGAAGATGAAGGCCCTGCTCAACTATCTTATAGTCCATTTGAATCTCTTATAATTCAAAAGATGGATGGCTTATTGTCCCTACATCATGAGCGCAAGACTGAAACTAATTCAGCTTTGGAGGAGATCAAATCTAGGGTAGAAAACATAGAAGCTAGGCTTGTGCTTAATGATTTTCCTAACATTTAATCTTCTTGTAGTTTCTATTATTGTTTTCTTTTTCTGTTTTCAATTCTCTGATTCCTATACTATTTTCCTTTGATTAATGAATTTGTAGTTTTTTTTCTCTCACTTGTTGTGCTATCTTTTGCCTTTGAAAAGCCAAAGACTATGTTTTTCCCTCTCTTATGCTCTGTTTTTTGTTGCATTTTTTTACAAATTGATGGATGATGAAATTCACTAAGTAAGGGGGAGCAAACTAAGTTACATAAGCTAACTAAAAGAAGTAAATGATCAATGGTTATACCAACAAATTTCTTAACACTTATTCTTGGAAACGAGTATGATGGAAACGAGTATGATTTGTTTTCAAGATTGATAAAGTTCAAACAAAGTTCAAGAATTCTATCTTGCTCATCCTTCAAAGCACTACAAATCTCTAACACATGGTCAATCAATATTTGGCATGTTCAAATCCAAAAAGAGGGAGATTGTTGGATATAAGGGGAGCAACAAGAAGAATGAAGCTTTTGACTTAGAAGTGTTTTGAGCTTTTCACATGCCTTGAAGATTAAAATCCAAATTGAAGTGTATGAAAAGCAAATATGTTGATCCTTGCATTTGCATACATATAATCATTTACATGCTTAAGTGTTTTCATCAAATAATCAAAGCTATTTCGAAAAAGATCTAAATGGGTAATGTTTTTGGAAAAATGTAATTTCATTGTTTTAATTGATTACCCAGAAGATTAATCGATAGTTCATGTTCAAAACTGGAAAAGCTTTGATGAATAGTTATTTAATCGATTACATCATGGATTAATCAATTGTTTGGCTTGTGTTTAAAACTAGAAAAGCTTTAATGAATATATTAATCGATTACCAATAATTTGTAATTGATCACACAGGCTATCTTGAAAAACATGTTTTCACTAATTTAATCGATTATCATCATTCGTAATCGATTATATAGGCTATTTTGAAAAGCTTGTTTCTCTGCCTTAATCAAATACCAAATATTGTAATCGATTACACAAAAGGCTTCTGTTATAAAGCTTCACTGCGATAATCGATTATAGCTCAGTTTAATCAATAATCTTGTTCGTTGTGAAACCCATAAATCAGCCTTAAACACTTTAATCGATTAAGTGGTAATTTAATCAATTACATGACTCGTTTTAATCGATTATTGGGTGCATTTAATCGACTACAGGTTGTTACAAAACTCTGTTATAAATAGATAGAAGGCTTGGCTTGAAACTTAACTTGAATACTTCAAAATTTCTGAATACACACAAGCCTTCACAAAGTTCTAAAGTGATTTTCTGGGTTTACTTACTTCTTGTCCAACTCTTTAATCCTAATGCGTATTGTATGATTTCTTGGCAAGATATTTCTAAAGAGTAAAGGAGAGTGTAACACCCTGAAATTCTGATAAATTGAAAATAGATGTTTAATGTGATTGTAGTGTTATTTGATTGTTTGATAAGTTTGTATTAGTTGAATGATTGTTGTGTAAATTATCATTGTGGTATTGCTTGGTGTAAATGTAAAGTTATGTGGAGGTTGTTTGAGCTGCGTTGAATTGTGTGATTTTGAGTTTAACCCGAAAACCTATTTTAGTAAAATTAACATTCTGGATTAGTTAACCGTTGGGATTTTCAAAATAATGTATGTAGCTTGAGAAATTAATTTTTCACTAAAGCAGAAAATTCTAGAATTGGGTCAGCTCGCCCAGGCAAGTTTTGTAGGCATGTTTGCTCGCCTGGGCGAGTGAAGGCAGTGCTGAATACGTTTTTAAACTTCCAAACGGGCCGTCGTTGCTTGCCACGAGACTCCGGCACGGAGAAGAACCCTTTAATCGGAGCGGAATCTTCGAAACTTTTCTCGAAGTTTCGGTAGAGAACAAAGCTCTCAATCCTCCTTTCTTGGTTTCCCTGAGGTAATCTTAGTTTCTTTTGTCTTCTCCTAGCTAGTTTAAGCTTCTATTAGTGTCTCTTGTGTTTTGGGTACCGTTGTTGGGAGTTTTACACTTCCTTTGAAAAACCCATTGAAAATGAGATGTTATAAAAGTCTCCTTTTTTATGAAATTGATGTCATTTCTGTGATCCTTGTTGAACCCCATCACATTGGTGTGATCGAAATTTCAAAATGGTGTCTTTTGATGTAAACTCCCAAAATACCCTTTTAGCCTCTTTTTAAATTTGAGTAGGTATTTCACCCCCCAAAAGTTAATATTGATCTTACCTTGAAAATCTATATTAAATTGTCTTCGATTTGGTATATAGAGCTCTGCATTTGTACCAAAACACGCGTTTTGAAGGATCATGAAACAACTCCGCTAGGCTGTAATAGGCAGAACTCCTGGTTAGGTAAGGGGAGTTTATTATTTTGGTGATAGTTTAGATACCATAGTTGGGGGCCAGGGAGTCCAACTATGAAGATAACTGCCTGTCCCTGTTGTGTGCTGGTTTTCAAGAAAAACTAAGTTTTTAACTAATGGGATGCGATGTATTTATGATTGATGTGTGTTTGTTCATGTGTGTGCTCATTTTCAAGAAAATTTGTTTTTAACTAATGGGATGCGATGAATTGGCTTGTTGATGGATAAAACTGTGAATAATATTGTTGTTCTAATGATTGGATTTTTGGGAAAAGTCTTAACTACGGAGGGGACTCTGCCCAAAATTTTATAATATGTTTTCCTATTGAACACTTTATTATATTTTTAAATTGGCATAAGAGTGTGCTTTCTATATTGTAGTCCTCCTCTTTAATTTAGAATATTCCTAAAAATATTAGTCTTGTGATATGATGAATTATGAATATATGAAATTTGGGTTGTCTGAAGACCTGGGGAATGTGAATCTCAGGCATATGTATTATGTATAGATGTGAAATGTGATTGCTTGTGATGTCATTGATGATATTGAAATTTGATGCCATTGATGTAGTTGATGATCTTTAAATAAGATAATGTTGACGTGGTTGATGATGTTGAAATGAGATAATATTGATATGCATGATGACGATATTGAGATGATATGATGTTGAGGTTGATAATGACATTGATGAGAAATAATGTTGATGTGAACAATGTCATTGTGTGTGTATATACATGGATACCCATGGGGGGTGTATGACAGGTTACCCTTGCAAGGAAAGATTTGTTCCTAGCTAGGTCATACATTGATGGTGCCCATAGTTATAGGTTGTGTATGTACACGTGGGATGCAATGACCGGTTGGTTACCCTTGCAAGGATGGATTTGTTCCTAGCCACGGTCAGTGCATCGGTAAGCCAACATTGGTGTGTTATGTATGTACATGGGGTGCATGGCAGGTTACCCTTGCGAGGAAGGATTTGTTCCTAGCCAGGTCATGCATTGATGATGCCCATGTTTCATACTTCATTTGTATGTGTGGAAATAGAATGAAGGCATTCGCGTACCTGTGGGTTCAGTGGGCTGAGGACGCAGGTACTAAGGGGTCATTAGGTTTGGAATTCCCTTACGACGCTGGCTGATTACCGGGTGAGGGAATGACCAATGCACGACAGGGTGGCCCTGATAGGCGATGAATCATTTTTTCCTGTGAGAGGCTATTTTCGGTGATGGTACCACATTACATGCTGATAGATGAGTCAGGAGCATGCATCATTCTATGCATGATTGTCTGAGTTGTGAAATGCATTGGATGATTGGTTTGTTGAGTGTGTATTGGAATCATGGATTTTTGTTAATGATTGTGGTGGGTAATGTTGTTTCCTTCCCAATTGCTGCTATTTGGTGTTTGTTGGTTTTTTTATTTAATAAAGTCACCCTTGCATTTGTTGTACCGTGTGGTTGGTACCTGTGATGATTGCGAACTTTCGTTTGTGGGAGCAGATGAGCAGTAGTAGGTGACTTTGGAGGCAGATCATCTTTTTGGTTGGAGCCGCCAAGCCGACGTGATGACGTTGGATTTCTTTTTGGAGAAAGAGTTGTGTTTTGTTAATCAGCTCTTTCTTAGTTAGTCTTTGGCTTTTTGTTGATATGTAATTTCAGGTGTATATACACATAAAGCTAAAGGAAGTCTTGATATGTGGATGACATGTACTGATTTTTAATATATATGTATAATGTGTTTAAATATGTAATTGTAATATGTGTATGATAATTGTATTATCGCAAAAAAATTTACCATCATTTTCATAATCAAATTAGTGAAGTTTTATTAAAAATTGAAATTTGCATGATTAAGAGTTAGTGATATCGTAGCGACGGGTGGGTCGTTACAGAGAGCATGTTCTGAAAATCTGTTTCTGCATTCAACCTTGATTGGTAACTCATGCATTCATATTCATTGGATCATCAGGTTGTTTCTCTCCTTAATCTTTGAGTGTAATTTCGTTTTTGCAATTTCTGTTATTTGAAGCTATTGTAAAGGGTTCTTTGAAGCTTGTTCTAGAGTAGTGTTCTCTAGGAAAGAATATAGTAGTGTTCTCTTGTTCTTGATCATTAGGAGTTTAATAGGGTTTTAGATTTCTATTCTTTATCTAGGGTTGATAAAGAGAGTTTGTTGTAAAGCTTGTAAGAACAAAACTTTATAATAGTAGAACTCTAATCTAGTGTTGATTAGAAGAAACTAGATGTAGCTTCTCTTGAGAGCTGAACTAATATAAATTGCTTGTGTTGATTTTCTTATCTCTATCTCTTCAAGTAATCTTGTTCATTTGTTCTTGGTGGTTTTATCATTACTCAACAAGTTCTGTTTTTGAGCTATTGATTTCTTGTACTGAGCAATTTGATTGATTAAAAGCATTCTTTGTTTAAAAGTGATTAAGATCCTTTAACTCTGATTTTATAAATAATTTTTAAAAGACCAAGTTTAAACCAATTCACCCCCTCTCTTGCTTATTGTGGGTATTCCTATTGTTTTCAAGAATCAGGACAATAGCTTGAAGCCATTGATAAGAAACAAGAGATTCTTGCACAAGAACAAGAAAGAAACTCTCACACAAATTTTCGGATTTGTATTAATGAACCAAAGTTAGTTACATTCAGTTTTGGCCAGCCATATATGGCCCACGAAATTGCAAGGGAAATGCAAGGGAAATGCAAATTCAAATGAAGCTTGTAGTGCACACTAAAAGAGCCTAAGGCAAGCTTAATGAAGCTTGTGGTGCAAGCTTTCCTAAGAGACTCTTGGCTATCCCAAATTCATGTAAGGTGCAGTATTTTAGCTTCTAAGTGCAACCAACAAGTTTACTAAGTTGCTACACAAATTACACACAAGTGCACTTACACCTCTTTACACAATTGCACTAAAAAAACCTTTTTATTGTTTCTACTTTTGCTTTTAACAAGTGCTGAATTTAATTGGAATTAAATTGAACTTGAGACATCAAAATCAAACCTTTGTGATCCTTGAGTTGGTGTGCTTCCTCTTGCTTGTCCAAGTTAGCCATGATGTGGTCTTGATGTGCTTAGGTTCTAGCTCTTGTCATGGGTCCTTTAATGCTCACCAAAGGAAGTGCTTCAAGCTCTCCTTCTAGACCTTTAGCTTGCAATGGACCTCCATCAGTGCAGTTGCAAGAATTTGATGGATGAGACAACTCTGATGGATCCACAAATGATGAAGTGACCCTCATGTCCTAAAAGTTCAAACAAATGATGAAAAAGAAAGGAAAGTTCCAAGCTCCTCCAGACGTAAAGATTCAAGATTGAAAAAGAAAAACAAAGAGGAGAACAATGATATGATCTGCTTTGAATGCATAAAGCCTAGACACATGAAGGCTAAGTGTTCCCAGATGAAGAATAAAAGATACATATGGGATAAGAAAAAGGAAAGTCTGATGATCAGCTGGCATGACTTAGACAATGAGAAGAGTAGCAGTTCACACGATGAACAAGCCAACATCTATCATAAGGAAAATACAGACGATAAGACTAAGGTAAAAACTTGCTCTGAATCTGATACTTCTTCTTGTGCTTGATCAGACGATGAAGATGATATGTCGTATGATGTTCTTCTTCAGAATTGTCATATGAATTCGCTTTAGTACAAAAAGTTTAAAGAAAAATTAAAAGCTTATGTTTTTGAAAACACTAAACTAAGGAACGCAAATGAAGATCTGAAACAGAAGATCCAGACTCTAGAAGAGAGTCTGAATCTATCCAATAAGACAAACAAAGTTTCGACAGCTGAAAAACTAAGGTAGGAGTAGCCGGCCTCAGTAAAGACTTTGGGAAGTTCTTTGAAAGTTCAAAGACTCTCACCACTATTTTGAAATTCCATCAACACACTCATATGAAAAGTCTGACCTGGGCTTTGAAAAAGGAACAACATCCTCTGTTAGATACAAGGGGAGATTGAAGAGGATCAAGATGTTGAGGCTCTTAGTCTTGGATGTTTTAGCTTTTACATGCCATTCAATTGAAGCCATATGTAATCTTTATATGTCTAAGAGTTTCATCTAATGATCCATTACATTGCATAAAAATCATTCATTGGCTTGCATTCATGGTTTTACAGAAGGCATATATTTTGTGAAAAAGATTTTAAAGTATTCATGATTACATTGAAAAGCCAAAGTGTTCAAAGCTTATGTTTTGGAAAAACATATTTTCTTTGTTTTAATCAATTACCAACTAATGATAATATATTACTTAAGCTTTGATGAACACTTTAATTAACTATAGCTATATCGTAATCGATTACACTTCACAAAGTCACAGAAATGTCTTCCTGTGATAATTAATTACGATTTGTGGTACTTG
The DNA here is from genome assembly GCA_007407185.1 of Glycine tomentella. Lineage (NCBI taxonomy): Eukaryota > Viridiplantae > Streptophyta > Magnoliopsida > Fabales > Fabaceae > Glycine > Glycine tomentella. The sequence continues at coordinate 121,202 of PYAF01004295.1, read as the reverse complement.
ATTACTTTGTTCGTATATTAATATGCTGCTAGCATATGTAGTTTTTAGGTTAAATTTATTAGGAAATTAAGCATATAATATCAAATAAAGGCCAATATAGACATAAATTGCATTATCATTGATTTTATTACTAATTCATGCAATTTCGATGTTAGGAACCAAGAAAAGGAAGAAAAAAAGCATAATAAGGAGCTAACTGATTCTGAGATCTCGCGCCAACCGCGCCAGTGCCACGCTAATCGCGCCAAGCTCACTGGATGTTGGCGCGAGTCGCGCCAATTCTCGTGCGAGTCGCGTTTGCGCATGGGAAATTCAAAATAAGCTTAAAGATAACATTAAACTGTAGGCTTTTAGTGTAACACCCCAAAATTCCATAATTATAGTTCAATAGATATTTATGGAAGTCTTAAGTTAGGAAAGATTTGAAGAAATATCATTAGAGACATTACGGAAATGTTTGGGGAAAAATAACCATATTGCCCTTACCGTAAATTAGAAATGACAAAAATGCCATTGAGGGTAAAAGGACGATAATGCCCTTGGATATTTTTAGAATTACAAAAGTGCCCCTAGATATTTTAGAAAGATATTTTAAGAGGGAAACTTACATAAATGCCCTTGGATATTTTGAAAATGACAAGAATACCCTTAGATATTTTGAATAGATATTTCTATGATGGAAATGACAATTATGCCCTAGGATTAAATATGAATTTACCATAATGCCTTCAGACCAGAAATGATCAAATATTACAGAGATGGAAATACAGAATACTATTAAATAGCAGATTATCAAAATAGTTGTGACAAGAAACCATAAGTGGAAATTAAGTTTTTCTCAAGCATACAATGGTATAAAAGGAAGAAAAACTTATGTTTCCACCCTTAGGTGTGAAGAGCACGTGAAGAACCATGTAGAAGGGAAGAGAATATTCATGAAAACCACTTATAAAAGTAAGCCATGTGATGAATACAAGTGTTAGAACACTTGTAAGGCACATGATGAAGATTTTTTCCTCTAACATTTATGTGAAGCTTGGAGAATAATAGTGAAGCTTCATGATTTTGCCAACTTAAAGGGACACTTGGAAGGAGATTAAGAGAAAGCTTCATGAATTAGACAAGTGTCAAGACATTTGTACGGTGTAGATTTAGTTTAAGTAGATTTTTCTTAAAAGGCAAAAATCTTATCTTGTCTCTTTGGTAGAACACGTGGACAGCTCTAGACCTTATTTCAACAATCCCAACGGTCACAAGTTAGATATGTGAGATAGGAGTATGCCTTTAAAATTGTAAGGAAATCCAACGGTTAACGAATT
>PYAF01004295.1:98121-114314 GCA_007407185.1 Glycine tomentella | reverse complement strand
TCTTCCATATCTCTTCCATCTTTTCATTTCCAAGCCTAAATCAAGTTAGAAAAGAAACTCCACCATATTGAAGCAACACGAAAGCTAGGAGAAGCTAAGGAAAAGATTGGCAAGCTTTTAGGAAGAAGTTTGTCGAGCTTTTAAGAAGAAAGAATAAGGTACGTATAGGGAAGTTTATGGTAAATATAATTGAAGTATTACTTATGTTTGAATCTTATGTACTTCTATGAAAAACCAAGCTGACACACCATGTGTTTGATAAATTGTTTGAGTGTGTTTTGTTCATATACTGCAAAGTGTTTCTATGAAGTTTATGTGTTGTTGACTGTTTCTACAAATTTCTATGAAGTCCACGTGTTGCTAAGTGTTTTATAAATTTCTATGAACTTCGTGTGTTTCTATGAATTGATGTACATGGATGCTATGTTAAGTTTTTGAACATGAGTAATAGAACTAAGATTTTGTACATGAGTAATACGCTGAGTTCTACACTTGATTGATGTTGAGTTTCTGAGTAAAACATATGAGACAGTAATTGAAAAGTGGTGTTATTTTGATATTTTGCCTGGCGGGGGCTAGTCCGTGTTATTTTGATATTTTGCCTGGCGGGGGCTAGTCCGTGTTATTTTGATATTTTGCCTTGCGGGGGCTAGTCCGTGTTATTTTGGTATTTTCCTGGCGGGGGCTAGTCCGTGTTATTTTGATATTTTGCCTGGCGGGGGCTAGTCCATGTTATTTTGATATTTTGTCTGGCGGGGGCTAGACCGTGTTAATATAAGAAGATAAGCATGCATCATATTTTGAGAATATTATGATGACTTTCTGTATATATTGGGATGACTTTCTGTATATATATATTGTGATGACTTTTTGTATATATTTTGTGACTTACATTATGTTTATCATGAACTTACCCTGTACTTTGTGTCTGTGGTTGACACCTGTGATGACCCCAATATATATAGATTCCTGAGTCCCGTAAATGTCATCCCAATTTCTCCGGTTTACAGATAACTAATGTCTCACAGAGATTTGACGAATTCCTTCAGCTAGTCACCCTAGGCTCGTGTTCTTTTAGGACATGCCCAAAGGTATACCTATGTGTCTTCATGTTTCAGGCAGACGAGGTATACAATCAAAACATGTCTTCTAGAACACAGTCTAGGTGAAAACTTCTGGTCTAAGGAAAGACACACCCAAATAATAAGAGACTACTCTAATGATACTATCTGTGAGACTTTCTCATAGAGTCTCTTTGTGGGTCCGTTCAGTGCGAGTTATACCCTTATAGGTTCACCCACGACTTTAGCTAAGACATCTCCATGTCTGTATCTCATGAGGTCTTTACTTGTATATGCATACAAGTAGATAAGCCGTGCTAGTCGTACCCGAGATCACTGATCCCGATTCTCAGTGTCTCTAGACTAGGAACATAAAATTAGGAGTAGACGTCTGGTATCCTTGAATCCTCATGATCGTGATCCCATCACTGATACTCAAGAGATACCTATTCTATTCCAAGGGTTTTATCTAGTTACTCATATATTAATAATGATACCGAGACAGAATATGAAACAAGATAAAGAGCACTTATACTTTATTCATGACAATATGAATGATACATGTACGTCCTAATCTAATGAAAAGATTGTCTCTAGGACATCCATATACTAACACTAGATAAATCAAAATTTTGCTACGGGTAACAACTATCAGAGAAAATTTCGAGGAGGGTTAGATTATAAATCTAACAACTATTTGCAGCCTCTACCTATTCCAACCAAGGAGCCATCTGAACTTGAAAAAGCTATGTTACAACTGTCCAAGACTACTAATGAGCACATTCAAGCGACAAACACATTCATCAATGAGACCAGAGCTCACCACAAGAATCAAGATGCCTCTATTCGCATTCTTGAAAATCAAATTGGTCAGTTGTCGAAGCAGCTTGCAGAAAGACAGCAAGGGCAGTTTCCTAGTGATACAATGATTAATCCAAGAGAACAAGCTAAAGCAATAACTACAAGAAGTGGAACTGTTATCACACCTCAAGAGAAGATCAAGATAGTGCAGAAAAAGGTTGGTGAGGAAGATAGAACCAATCAAAATGATGAGCAAGAAGCAGAGGTGGAGACACAAACAGGTACTGATAAAAATTCAACTGCTACAAATTCTAAAAAGGTAATGGATTTTTCTCATTTTGAAAAACCACTATATCCCATGAAGCTTAAGCAACAAGCTCAAAAGAAACAATATGCTAAATTTTTAGAAATGTTTAAAAAGCTTCATATTAATATTCCTTTTGCTGAAGCTCTTGCTAACATGCCTAATTATGCTAAGTTCATGAAGGATTTGTTGTCTAAAAACCATAAATTGCAGGAAGTTTCAACATTCCGATCGCAATAGGTAATCCTTGGAGCGAGCATCAACTTGATGCCTCTCTCAATATTCAAATCCGTGGGAATTTCTGAATTGAAACCTACCGATAAGGGTGGGCATGGATTGGATTTTTAAGAATCCAATCCATATCCAATCCATATCTACTTAAATGGATTGGATCTTAAATCTATATCCATATTTTTCTAAAAACAATTTGGATTTAAGATCCAATCCATTTAAGTGGATATGGATATGGCTATATCCAATTTATATCCACTTAAATATTATAGTATTTTTTATATAAATTTTATTAATTAAACACTAAAAAATAAAAATTTAGCGCATATCCACTTGAACTTGATAAGAATTACTTCAAATACCGGAATTAATCATACACTTGAATTTGACCAAGTTCTATCATAATCACACTCAAATTACTAAAATTTACAATTCAATTAACTAGTTGGAACCTGATCAATGATCAGATATGAATTCAAGATGATAAGATGCCATAGGATTCTGGTCGAGGAAACGGTGTTGGCAACGGTTTTAACTTGCTGTGACAATGAGATTCAAGGTAAGGAGTGCTTGGTTTTTCTCTTCTTAGGCTACATTGCTACAAACCTGCAGTGGTATTATTGTGTTTTGTTGATTAGTTTCATGATCCGAGTTCCTAAAAATAATAACAACTAGATGAGTTTGGTTAAATTGATCACACAAAGTTATTTAGTTGGATTAAAGACTAAAATATATGGAGATACAAGATTTTTCTTACAACTACCACCAATATCATTATTGGTCTCCATTTCCCTTTTTTATAAAACTAAAAACTATACAACTTATTCTTCTAACTAATATTTCCAATTATCTTCTTTGTATGTATGTTAGCCAAGATTGCTTTAAATATTACTGTGCTTAGAGACATATACATTTCCTTCCTTCTATAAGGATAAAAATCCCAAAATCACTATGTTATGGCAAGATATGTTAGTAATGTATATGTATATTTTGTAGGCTACATTATTTTCTGTGTTATTTTATAGTTACTGCATTATTTTAAAAACCAAAAGTTGTTGTTAGCAGTACACTTAACATCTCACACATTCCATAAGTTGTTGTTTACTGTTCTAATTAAACTATGACAGTTTGAGCTAGCTAGTAGTACACTAGTACCCATAAGTGAAAGTAGTATAGCTAAATTTTCATAGTATTGACATCATTCATGTACTACAAAGTACAAAACATTCCTTCTTTTGGGATCATTATATAGGGATTGTATTGAATCATAGCTGCATTCAAGAGTGCATTTTGTGCGTAATGTAGTTAATTAGACAAATTTCTAATAGTTAGAGACAAAACAAATCATGGGAATAGGCAGAGCATGATTTGACCCTTGAACATATTCTGCACCACTAATCTTTCTTGTAATCCAGGTTCACCCACGATCACTATCTGGTCCAACATTCTTAGAAGCCTAATCATTGGAAAATGCTACTTTAGCAATACTTGATAAATTGTATGGCTGGGATTTTTTAGGGATAATATGCTGGATGGTCTAAATTTACCAGATTACAAATTCACCAACCAAATCTATGAATGCCATTAAAAGACAAGGGAAGCACAGAGAACAAACACACTTGTAACTAGGAGAAAGATAAGAACTTTATTTTATTAAAAAAAAGAAGCAGGGACTTCTGGACTTACATGCTGGTATCCCAAGGACTTGGTTGAATCAATTAAGACACTGGTTAGCTTCTTTCACTGCAAGTTTATGGTCCAATTTTCCAGATTCTATGAACATTAATGTAAATCACAAACTTATTATTCACTAAGGCATTTCACCGAATAGGTTTGAAGCAGCAAAGCAAAGGCATATAAGTACACCAAGTTTCAATGAGGAATTTCATCGAATAGGTTTGAAGCAGCAAAGAAAAGGCATATAGAACAAAGGGTTGTTGAAAAAATTCATTCCAAGAAATTACAAAACACACGTGAATGATAGAAGATAGAAGGAATAATGATTTTATCACCTATTGAGATGAAGCTATGGTAGAAAATGAACGGGATGATTTATTGAGATGAAGCAGCAAAAGAAATTATTTTTACTATACTGGAAGGAAACTGAACATGATTTGGGTCTGAAGTCAGTGAAGTGTATGGAGTCATGAGCCAAAGCCAGAGCCTGCATGTGAAAATAAAATGTTTGAATAAAAATGGACTTTGGATTTTGCATTTAAAATCTGTATTAAAAGAAAATGGATTTCAGATTTTTAAATGGATGTAAAGTATAAATATAGTGGAAGATCTGATCCATTAAAAATGCTTAAAGTAGATTGGACCAGATTAGTTATTAGATTAAATTTGAATATTGACTTTTTTGCCCAGGCCTACCTATTATGGTGTCCCTTCAATTGGCTGATCGATCATTGAGAAAACCTAGTGGAGTCATTGAAGACATCTTGGTAAAGGTTGATAAATTTATTTTCCCAGCTGATTTTATAGTTCTAGATATGGAGGAAAGTGAGATACCTATCCTCTTAGGTGGGCCATTTTTGGCTACGGCTAGAGCTATAATTGATGTAGCCCAAGGAAAACTAGAGCTTATAATGTTTGATGAATCAGTTGTTTTTAATGTTTTTGATGCGATGAAAAATCCTATTGACAAAAATGATTGGTTCAGAATTGATATATTAGATACTCCAGTGCATACAGAGAAGTCCAAGGATCAAAAGTTAGCAGAAGTGCTGGAAATTAGAAGTGAAGGCAATCCAACTGAAGATCGGGAAGTTGCAATGGAGGTGCTGGAAAAGAAAGAAGATGATATCACCAATAAAGCACCAAAATTATAACTGAAAGAATTGCCCAAAAATCTGAAATATGTGTTCTTGGGAGAAGAGAAGACATATCCTGTTATTATCAATAAAGGATTGTCTGAAGTTGAAGAAGAAAAATTACTTAAAGTACTCAAGGAACACAAGAGTGCAATTGGATGGTCTATATCTGATTTAAAGGGCATTAATCCCTCTTTTTGCACTCATAAAATCTTGATGGAGGATAATATAAAACCAGTGAGACAACCTCAGAGAAGACTGAATCCTACCATGAAAGAAGTGGTTAGAAAGGAAGTGGTAAAATTGCTAGATGCCGGTATGATTTACCCAATTTCAGATACTGCATGGGTAAGTCCTGTTCAAATTGTTCCCAAGAAAGGTGGGATGACTGTAGTTCATAACGATAACAATGAACTAATTCCCACTAGAACAATCACCGAATGGAGAATGTGTGTGGATTATAGAAGATTGAATGATGCCACAAGAAAAGACCACTTCCCACTACCATTCATGGATCAAATGTTAGAGAGATTGGCTGGCCATGCATTTTATTGCTTCTTGGATGGGTATTCTGCCTACAATCAAATTACAGTAGCACCTGAAGATCAAGAGAAGACAGCCTTCACTTGTCCTTTTGGAGTATTCGCTTATAGAAGAATGCCATTCGGTTTATGTAACACCCCATTCAATCATCAGGGTCATTACCACGCATAAACAACCATCAATACATATAACACATCAGAGTTTAAGCAGTTTGGAAGCATACTATAAAAGAGCATCATCAGATACCGTCATCATACACACTGTACATTATAATATGGTGAATATACATAAAATCTCTGTTTAAGTACAAAACTGTACATATATCTCCCTTCGGGGTACAACAGAACCAAACCAAAGACAAAATACAAAATATCAGAGCCACAAGCTCATGTCATCTAAGCCTAAGGTTTATAAACAACAATTATCCCTGCATAGGCTTCTTGCCTTGGGATCTATCTGCTCCTCCTGAGGACTCACCTGCAAAACATAAGCCCCACATAAGGGGTGAGATATAAAATCCCAGTAAACTCAGGGCCCTTGAAGGTGTTTCCTTCCCCTGGTCCACTTTTCAGGCACATACATAGAAATAGTATATTTCAACCATTCATAATCAGATTCATTATCAGAACATTTTTCAATCATTCATCATACCAGGCAGGGATCTCATTCCCCTTCATTAAATATCATTTTTATCATTTCACCTCAACCTGTCAATACTCAGGTGATATACATCACTTTACTCGGCAGAGGCTACATCTATGTATATAGGAACATCTCCACCCAGGGAGGCTACCTCTATATAATAGGAACATCTCATGCCTGGATCTCAACATATCTATCGGAGGCTTCATCTGTATATATAGGAACATCTCAATCCAGAGGCTACATCTATATAACAGGCACATCTCCATCTAATGAGGCTACATCTGTGTATATAGGAACATCTCTACTCAAGAGGCTACATCTATATATCACAGGTACATCTCATAATCTATATCAACCCAATTGCCTGAGGAGGCTACCTCTGTGGATATAGGAACATCTCCATTCGGGAGGCTACGTCTATATCACAGGAACATCTCACAGCAGGTCTTACTTAATCTCAAGTCATCTATCCTACTACCATAGGATTCAATTCATTCATAGAATTCACATTCCAATCTCATATTCAGACAAGCACGTCATAAGTCAAACAGTTCATAGCTATACATATCAATTTCCCAATCACTGGGTCCAACTTACATTTCAGCATCTCAGATCAATACACATCAATTCCCATCACAGAGTACAGAGTACAATCCATTAATCAATCACATCAATATACAATTTCTATATACATGCATTTACCCACATTAGAACCATCACCCCATTTGGTACATGGTAGAACACAGCAAAGGGCACACGTCCAAGAACCAAGAGCTTACCTGCTCTAGGCAAAGCACCGGCTCTCCCGGTCTCGTGGCCACCACCACTAGAGCTATCAGGCTCACGTCCTACATAAGAACAAGCATATAACTCATCAAACACGGTTCTAGACTGTTAGAACGAAAGGAACTATAATCCTTTCTGCATAACACACACTCAATCACTTCACAAGTGATTCTCAGACCCTCAAGAGGATCCTACTCAGCCTAACCAAGGTTATAGAGCCTCTCCCAAGACTCTGCTCAGGCTAACATAAGATACGTCCTTGCTTTAGCCTTCTCAATACAACCAATTCAATTCATAAATAACATCTATACTATCTCTTGAGCAACTTTATCAACTGCTCTAAGGTTCACAATAACCAAATAACCAATCTTTTCTCTACTCATGCATACACTCAGAGCCGAAATCAATCTTCATCAATAATGATGACTCCAGGCTCTAACTTCCTCAGAACAACCCCTTGAACACATTTCCCTACAGGACCCTGGGCTAATTCTAGCCCCAGCTCATATGGGCCACTATTCATGGGAATCCCCCAAACTCAAAATCAAACGAGAAACTTGAGTTTCTTACCTCAAAGGTGACAAAGAAGACCCAAGGACAACCTCCTCGAGCTCTGGTGCCCTTTCCACGCAGTGGGTCTCAGCCACTCTCAAGTTCTCTGAGCTTTTCTCTGGAGATTCCAAAACTCACTCAAAAGGGGTTTTTCAAGAGAACACTTGAATGATTCAAGCTTTCAAAGTGTTTATCTAACAATCAAAGGCTAAAGGAAGGTATTTAAAGCAAGAAATAGGGCCCTAGCAAGCTTGGACCAGTCTCTAATGGAGGTTAGGGCTGAGGGAGGAAGAAGAAGCCTTTTCTCTCCTCTTTTTCGCGTCCAAAACGAGTTATTATAAGGCTGTCCCGAAGATCTTGCGCGGATCGCACCGTGTCCCGCACTGATCGCGCGAAATGGACGAAAGCACATCCCAGATTCAACTTCCCACATTGATCGCGCCATATCTCACGCGGATGGCGCCATATATTCGAACCTCCCCCGCGGTCAGCGCCACACCCACGCGAACAGCGCCACTACTCGAACCATCCACGCGGTTAGCGTCGTACCCACGCTGATCGCGTGAGATGGCCGAAAGCATAGCTCTGATCCAGGCCTCCCGCGCGAATCGCGCCATACCCCACGCAGATCGCGCGAGATGGCCGCATCTGCCTCTAAACTCTTATCTCAAGCTTTTCTTGGAACCCAAAGCATGGTTATTATCCCTAATCACTAGGCTTAATCCCATGCTTAAAATTCAAGGTATTACAGTTTATGCAATGCGTCGGTGACTTTCCAAAGGTGCATGCTTTCTATATTCTCTGACATGGTAGAAAAAGGTTTGGAAGTTTTTATGGATGACTTTTCTATCTTTGGTTCTTGTTTTGATACCTGTTTAATGAATCTATCTAAAGTATTGAAATGATGCCAAGAAACGAATCTAGTTTTAAATTGGGAAAAATGTCATTTTATGGTTCGTGATGGAATAGTTTTGGGGCATAAAATTTCTGAAAAAGGGATAGAAGTTGATAAAGCCAAATTGCTATTAATTGAAAAATTCCACCACCAATTAATGTTAATGGGGTAAGGAGTTTCTTTGGACATGCAGGCTTTTATCGGAGGTTCATTAAAGATTTTTCAAAAATTGCAAGCCTCTTAGTCAACTTCTAGTAAAAGAAACTAATTTTATGTTTGATGAAGTTTGTCTTACTGCTTTTGATGTATTAAAGGAAAAACTTACAACTGCACCTATTCTGACAGCACCTGATTTGAACTTACCTTTTGAGCTTATGTGTGATGCAAGTGCATATGCCATTGGTGCTGTTCTTGGTCAAAGAAAAAATAAATTGTTGCATGTTATTTATTATGCTAGCAACGTCTTAAATGAGGCACAGGTTAACTATGCCACTACAGAAAAAGAGATGTTAGCAGTAGTATATGCATTAGATAAATTCAGGTCTTATTTAATAGGGTCTAAGGTTATCATATTTACTGACCATGCTGCTCTTAAGTACTTGATGACTAAACAGGATGCAAAGCCACGCTTGTTGCGTTGGATGTTATTATTTCAGGAATTCGATTTAGAAATCAAGGACAAGGCTGGAGTGGAGAATAAGGTAGCTGACCATCTGTCTAGAATTCAGGAAAAGGAATTGCAAGATGGACCAGAATTAGAGATTAATGAATCCTTTCCTGATGAGCAAGTGATGGCGATGCAACTCGTTCCTTGGTTTGCAAACATGGAAAATTTTAAAGCTGCTGGAATGATTGATGTGTTGCTAACACATCTTAGTTTTAGGCTAGTTTAGGTTTTAAATTAATTGAATAATTAGGAATATAGATAAGAATAGGTTAGTTTGTTAATTACATTCAAATTGTATCTCATTTCATTACCAAGTTATGATTTTAGGGCCAAAAGGAGGAGATTCAAGCCAAAAGAAGAAGAAAACCAAGCTGAAGGTCTCGCGCGGATCACGCCAGATCCCGCGCGAGTCGCGCCACATGCAAAATAACAAGCCTCAGTTTCCAACAAGCCGCGTGAGTCGCGCCATGGTTCATGCCAGTAGCGCCATATGCTTGAAGGCCAACCACTCAGCTTGAACAGGTCACGAGATCTGTGTCAAGATCCGCGCTAGTAGCGCCATCAAGCGGCAAAGTCCACACGATCAGCGTAGAACGTCATGCGAGTCGTGTCATAAAGACGAACAGAAGCTTTACATTCGTGCTAACCGCGCGATCAGCGCGGAACCCCGCGCGATCAGTGCGATAAGGATTCTGTTTCCTGAATTAAAAAGATTTGGCTCGAAAATGCAGAGAAAAAGGGGCTCTGTTACTAGAATTAAACCATCTTCAAGGCAATTATATAAGGAGGCCTCTGGACTGAAGAAAAAGGGGATTCATTACCTTTTATCATCATTCTAAACCTTTGGAAATCATTCCTGCATAGAATCAAAGCTAGGGTTTGCTGCAGAATAATATTCCATTTGACAGCTTTGGTGTTCTTGATGACTATGTCAGGCTAACTTCTGTATTGTGGTTAGGCCAAGAACCAATGTGAACTCCTCTGTAATTTGGCTGGTATTGAATGAGATTGTTATGATTGCTTTATTTTACTATGTTTGTAACACCCTCGTAGGCCTCCGATGCGTTATCATTAACAATATCAGATTAGCATCTCATTAACATTAAATATTACTCAGCGGAAGCATAGAATCATTTTTCTTGATTCATTATGTATAGAATCAAATAAATCAAGCAAACATTTAGATAAGGCACATAACATACGCCCCTGCTGATCCAGTTTCTCATAATTACACATAGACAGATAAGTAAGCATTTACAATATACTCAGCAGGAAATTCATCTCATATCATATCGTTAATAGTTCTGTACATCCATATACATCAGAGTTTTCACCACACGGTGGTGATACAAAAGAATAGCTGCCCTCATCGAGGGTTTACAGAACTATACAATCCCTTATCCAGGGTACAAAACATAAACAAAACACAACTGAGCCTTCAAGCTCCTTCTGCTGCTCTCAGTCAAGCAGAAACGTCTCTATTCGGGCCTCCTGTCCTGAGACTGCTCTCTTTTGTCCGAAGAGTCACTTGAAATCACAGATCCCCACACGGGGTGAGATACATATCTCAGTAAGCTCAGGGTCCTTGGGAAATCATCCCCACCCTGGCCCACAATTCACAATACAAACATCAGACAAGCATACACATCAAGTCTATTCCATATCCATGGCAGAGAACCCTCAATGCCGTTCCACATGGCAGAGATTCCCTCAATGCCCTCAATACATGGCAGAGATTCACTCAATGCCCTCAATACATGGCAGAGATTCACTCAATGCCCTCCAGATGGCAGAGATTCACTCAATGCCCTCCATATGGCAGAGAATCCCTCAATGCCCTGGGCAGAGAACCCTCAATGCCCTCAATACATGCCACAACCAGGCACAAATGCACACAGAGTAATATATGCAACACCCAATGCATGCATTATGAATATGAACATCACTCCCCCGGAGTGTGGTGTGCAACCAAGTGGGAATCATTTCCCAGGAACTCAGAACTTACCTGGCAAAGTGTCACTCTGCCGTTCTTTCCCTGGTCTGTGACTCCCGCCACCAACAGTTCCAATATCACGCCCTAATCAAGGTATATACTAATATCAAAACCAATCCACAGGTATTCAAACACAGAACATATCATATACAGAATTCCCTTATCCTAGGGTTCAACAATTTTAGCCCAGCGCACACTAGGCCATCATAATCCTTTACCAGGGCTCTCAAGGCTGCATACCAAGCATCTGAGTCATCCCAGACTCAATGCACAGCCTATACATATAAGCTCTGGCCAGCATTAGTCCATATTTCAAATATCACTGGAACGGTCTGAGTTTCACTCAAAGCACCGTTTAAATTGCCTCTTAGGCTCATCACAATCATAATCAAGGCTCTTGCATGTCCAGAAAACAACAAATGACTCATTACACAGCCACACATGCATATCATAGAGCCAAGATTCAAATTTCACCGATTCAAAAACTGAAAGCTAATCCTTCATCACTAGACAGTTCTAAACAAGTTTCTCAACAGAACCCTGGGCTAATTCTAGCCCCAGATCAATATAGACCACAAAATCCAGAAAACCCCAACTCTCAAAATCAACCGAAGAAACTCGAGTTTCTTACCTCAGTGGCGACCAGAAAAGCTGCAAGACTGCTTCCTCAAGCTCTGTTGTCCCTGCTGAGCCCTTGATTCTTCGCCAAACTCAAGTTTCCAAGGGTTTTCTGAGGGAATGGATTTTGCTCATAAAAGGAATTTCTAGTAAAAAGGATGAAGGATTATAGCTTCCTAAGGGTTTCTCACAAGTTTAATAGCCATTGGGAGGTGTTTAGGCTAGCACATAGGGTCTAAGGAAGCTTGGAGCTGCTCTAATGGAGGTCCAGGGCACAAAGAGGAAGAAGATAAAGAGCTCGGGCAGGCCTAATGGAGCTGCTCTAATGGAGCTCCGGCGCTACCAGCGCCAACATGGCAGTGGCCCTGGCGCCACATCCACGCCTCCAGTGTCAGCTTCCAGAACCTGTGGCGCTACCCGCGCCACACTGGCGCTATCAGCGCCAACCTCGCCCTGGCTATGGCGCCGTCCGCGCCACACCTGGCGCTGACCGCGTGGAATTCCAGTGAAACTTGGTTTTCCAGACCACTTACCGCGCCATCAGCGCCACCCATGGCGCTATCCGCGCGGACTGGGAAACCTGTGGCCTTCCTCGCGTGGCTCTGACGCTCTGGGCGTCAAGTTCCAGTGGGTCTGGCGCCATCAGCGCCAGCCCTGGCGCCATCCGCGCCACACCCTTAACAGGGTTTTCTTCTAAAAGATCCCTGGCGCTACCAGCGCGGGATATGGCGCCAACCGCGCCATGATGAGGGTCCTTACAATGTTCTTAATGATTATATTCTTTCTTAGAATTGGCCATTCTATTTAAGTTCTAAGGGTTATGATTCGCAATAGGGATGTTGGGGTTCTAATTTCTGACATGAGTAAGATAACAATTGTGCATTGCCTAGGGATAGGGATGCACGATTGCAGAACTTTATAATATATTCTTTTAAATGCTTAGCTTGATAGAAATCACTAAGGAATTAGGGTTTTGTTCAGGTTAAAGGGTTAATTCGCTAAGGGATTAGGGATTAGCTAAATTAGAAAAGATTTATTCTCTGATTAATCAGAAGCAATCAACTTTGATAACCAGTTAAGTGAAAGAGGCAGGAATCAAAGGGGATTGCGTCCTAATCACAATTATTCTTCCATTGGTTTACAACTTACTCTACTTGCATTTTAATTCGTTTCTGTCATTTACTTAATCGTTCAACTCTCAACACAACAAACAATTCTTTCAAAAAAATTCTTTTCATTCCAATTGCTTAGACTGTGAATTATTGTGAAATCAGTATCAATTTCTGTGGATACTCTACTTACCTACTTTATTACTTGAAACGAGCGATACACTTGTCGTTTTCGCAAGCCGTTGTTGGGGATTGATAAACTGATTTTGTAGTAATTTTAATCTTTATGATTGGAATTTTTGTTACTAATCGCTTCTCTGAGTTTATGCGAGGTTCAGTTAATCCTGAAAATTTACAGTACGATCCTGAGATAGAGAGAACTGTAAGAAGGAGGCTAGCCAGACAAAGAAGGAGAGAAGCAGAAAACTTTGACTTTGATTCAATTCCTGAATTAGAGTCAGAGGCAGAGATGGCTGAAGAAAGAAATAATCAGCGGAGACCGGAGGATGAACTAATGGAGGATATTCTGGCTCCAATGTTCACAAGACCAAACTCCAATATTGTGAGACCGCCAATACAAGCAAATCACTTTGACATTAATCCTTCGTTGATTGCATTAGTGGAACGCAGTCAGTTTGGTGGGGAAGACTTTGAAGACCCCCATGACTTTATTGACAGATTTCTGAGAATCTGTGATACCATCAGACACCAAGGGGTTTCAGATGATGCTATTAGATTAAGTTTATTCCCTTTTGCTGTTAAGGGAAATGCACTCAGATGGTTGAACAGACAAACATCAAATAGCATCACTACTTGGGACGAATTAGTCTCGAGATTTTTCGCTCAATATTTTTCCATGGACAAATACAACAGGTTAGTGAATGAAATCACCAACTTCACTCAGAACGAAAGAGAGACCTTATGCGCAGCCTGGAACAGATTCCAGGAATTAATCAGGAGATGCCCATAATATGACATGCCTGTGGGTAAGCAGGTACATATTTTCTTTAATGGTATGACTCTTGAGTCACACATGATTGTTAATAGCAAGGGGTACTATAAGGTCAAAAACTGTAGCTCAGACCTATGAGCTGATTAATTCTCTGGCCTGTAATGAAAATGAGAGCATCACAATTCAGCCAAAAAGGGAACCAATCCAATTATCCAGCAATGATGCCATGCTTGCAGAGCAGAAAATATTAGCCCAACAATTGGCTAAGTTAACTAAGAAAATAGATAGACTTCAAGTCTCTGCAGCCCAAGTTTCATCCAGCAACAGCCTGCCCCGCATCAGCTGTGAGTACTACCAAGGTGAGCATGAATCTAATGAATGTCCTATTCTTGTTGGAGCTGACCCAGAGCAGGTTAATGGAATCTGGAATGACCAGAAACCACAACAGCAATATCAGAGAAATCAAAACTATGCTATGGGAAATAATTATCAGAGCAAAATTCAGGGAAGAGGTTTAGATTAAAGTCTAATCATTATCTACAACCTCCATCTATTCCACCCCAAGAGCCATCTGAACTAGAGAAAGCCTTGCTGCAATTAACAAAGATTACTAATGATCATATCCAGACAACAAATGCATTCATCAATGAGACTAGAGCTCATCATAAGAATCAAGATGCTTCCATCCGGAATCTTGAGAACCAAATTGGTCAATTGGCAAAGCAAATATCTGAAAGGCCTCAAGGGCAGTTCCCTAGTGACACCATAGTAAATCCAAGGGAACATGCCAATGCAATCACTACTAGGAGTGGAAAGTTAATCACCCCTCAGAAAAAGCCTAAGGTAAGCAATAAAGAAGATGAGGAGGAGAAGACCACGGTTGCTGCAGAAACAGAGGTAGAAGCATCTTCAAATAAAGAAAGAGAAGAAAAAAATTCTGCACCTCCAAAGAAACAATGGGATTTTTCTCGTTTTGAGAAACCTCCCTATCCAGTGCAGTCCAAGCAACAGATTCAAAAGCAACAGTTTGCCAGGTTCTTAGACATGTTTAAAAATTTGCACATTAATATTCCATTTGCTGAAGCATTAGCTAACATGCCTAATTATGCAAAATTTATGAAAGAACTGTTGCCTAGAAAACATAAACTGCAGGACTGTGAAACTATTGCACTTACTGAAGAGTGCAGTGCTATCATACAGAGAAAGCTTCCACAAAAGCTAAAAGACCAGGAATCTTTAATATCCCTATTGCAATAGGGAATATTAATGTGAGAAGAGCATTATGTGACCTTGGGGCAAGCATAAATTTAATGCCATTATCAGTTTGTAAGTCCCTTGGTATTTCTGAATTGAAACCCACTAGAGTTTTTCTACAACTTGCAGATCGCTTACTGAGAAAGCCTACAGGAGTCATTGAAGATGTTCTGGTTAAAGTTGATAAATTTATTTTTCCTGCAGACTTTATAGTCTTAGATATGGATGGTGAAAGTGAAATACCTCTTCTTTTAGGTAGATCATTTTTAGCTATAGCTAGGGCTTTAATTGATGTAGAGCAGGGCAAATTAGAACTTAGGATGGATAATGAATTTGTTGTTTTTAATGTTTTTGATACTATGAAAAATCCATCTGACAAACATGATTGTTCTAGGTTAGATGTTCTGGATAATGTGATTTGTGCAGGTCAAACAGAGGAAGAAAAACTTAAAGAAGAGGTGGAAATTCAAAGCCAAAAGACCATACAAGAAGCTACTGAAATAGTAATGGAGGTGCTTGAGAAGAAAGAAGATGATATTCCAATTGGAGCACCAAAGGTTGAGCTGAAAAGGATTCTAGAAAAGACTGTGGGAACATCTAAGAAGGATTGGGCCAAAAAGCTTGATGATGCACATTGGACATATCAGACTGTAGGAAAAACACCTTTAGCTGCAGGTGAGAATGCTAGGACCTATAAAGAGAAGACCAAGAAGTGGCATAACAATAAAATTCGCCAAAAAGAATTTGAGCCGGGACAACAGGTATTGCTCTCCAAATTTCGCCTGAAGTTTTTTCCAGGTAAGTTAAAACTCTGTTGGTCTGGTCCATTCTTGGTGCGAAAGATTTGTCCTTATGGAATAGTAGAAATCTCTCCTTTAGACAATGGCAGGTCTTTTAAAGTTAACAGATGTCGGCTGAAGCTTTACGTTGGAGGCCAAGTGGATAGGAATACAGTTTCTCTTCCACTAA
>PYAF01004295.1:40946-73269 GCA_007407185.1 Glycine tomentella | reverse complement strand
TCATTTTTCCATATTTTTCTTATGCTTGAATTTTCTTAAATAAAGTCTCAAAGTTGTTATCTTATAAAATTCCTAGAAATTTTATTCTAGAGTTTTCTGTCACAAAATATTTTGATACTTAGTCAGCTAAGTGTACTCTATAATTTCATCATGTTCCTACAAAATTTCTAAAGTTATTTGAGCATTTTTGGCCTAGGGGTATATTGGTAATTTTGCCATTCATCCTAGGGGCATTTTGGTCATTTTTCAAAATATGCAAGGGCATTTTTGTAATTTTATCTTAAGGGTACTCTAGTAATTTCAACTTCATGGAAAAAATGATTTAGTCATTTTTCTTTAAACATACTTGTATCTAAATATCATCATATTTCTACAAGTAATAATAATATAATTTTGAGAATGTTACATGTTGCACCTCTTTTTATGTTTTTTTCTCCCGTTGTGTGATTATTTTATTTTCGTGCTGAACGAAGCAAGAGTCTGTCTGTCTGATAAATGAATTAATTTTTGTGATTGATCGAGCGATAAATGTAAGGGTTCGTGTACGGAAGGAGTATCGCAATTGATTCCGCAATAGTTGTCAGGTGCGATCATACCAACACTAATGCACCGGATCCCATCAGAACTTCGCAGTTAAGCGTGCTTGGGCAAGAGTAGTACTAGGTTGGGTCACCTCCTGGGAAGTCCTAGTGTTGCACCTCTTTTTACTTTTTTTCTCCCGTTGTGATTATTTTATTTTCGTATTGAACGAAGCAAGAGTCTGACAAATGAATTCATTTTGGTGATTGATCAAGCGATAAATGAAAGGGTTTGTGTGCGGAAGGAATATAGCAATTGATTGCGCAGTAGTTGTCAGGCGCGATCATACCAGCACTAATACATCGGATCCCATCAGAACTTTGTAGTTAAGCGTTCTTGGGTGAGAGTAGTACTAGGATGGGTGACCTCCGGGGAAGTCCTTGTGTTATTCCTCTTTTTTCGTTTTTTCTCCCGTTGTTATTATTTTCTTTTCGTGTTGAACAAAGCAAGAGTTTGACAAATGAATTCATTTTTGTGATTGACCGAGCAATAAATGTAAGGGTTCGTGTGCGGAAGGAATATAGCAATTGATTGCGCAGTAATTGTCAGGTGCGATCATACCAGCACTAATGCACCGGATCCCATCAGAACTTCGAAGTTAAGCATGCTTGGGCGAGTGTAGTACTAGGATGGGTGACCTCCGAGGAAGTCCTCGTGTTATACCTCTTTTTATGTTTTTTCTCCCGTTGTGAGTATTTTATTTTCGTGTTGAACAAAGCAAAAGTCTGATAAATGAATTAATTTTTGTGATTGATCAAGCGATAAATGTAAGGGTTTGTGTGCGGATGGAATATAGCAATTAATTGGGCAATAGTTGTCAGGTGCGATCATACCAGCACTAATGCATTGGATTCCATCAGAACTATGCAGTTAAGCGTGCTTGGGCGAGAGTAGTACTAGGATGGGTGACCTCCTTGGAAGTCCTTGTGTTGCACTTCTTTTTACGTTTTTCTCCTGTTGTGAGTATTTTATTTTCGTGTTGAACGAAGCAAGAGTCTGAGAAATGAATTAATTTTGGTGATTGATCGAACGATAAAAATGTAAGGGTTTATGTGCGGAAGGAATATAGAAATTGATTGCGCAGTAGTTGTCAGGTGCCATCATACTATCACTTATGCACCGAATCCCATCAGAACTCCACAGTGGAGTGTGCTTGGGCGAGAGTAGTACTAGGATGAGTGACCTCTTGGGAAGTTCTCGTGTTGCACCTCTTTTACGTTTTTTCTCTGGTTGTGAGTATTTTATTTTCGTGTTGAACGATGCAGGAGTCTGATAAATGAATTAATTTTTGTGATTGATCGAGCTATAAATGTCAGGGTTTATGTGCGGAACGGATATAGCAATTGATTGCATAGTAGTTGTCAGATGCGATCTTACCATCATTAATGCACCGGATCCCATCAGAACTCCGCAGTTGAGCGTGTTTGGGTGAGAGTAGTACTAAGATGGGTGGCCTCCTGGGAAGTCCTTGTGTTGCACCTCTTTTAGCGTTTTTCGTCCGTTGTGATTACTTGATTTTCGTGTTGAACGAAACAAGAATCTGATAAATGAATTAATTTTTGTGATTGATCGAGCGATAAATGTAAGGGTTTGTGTGCGAAAGGAATATAGGAATTGATTACGCAGTAGTTGTCAGGTGCGATCATAACAGCAGTAATGCACCGGATCCCATCAGAACTCCGCAATTGAGTGTGCTTGGGCATAAGTAGTACTAGGGTTTGTGACCTCTTGGGAATTCCTCGTGTTACACCTCTTTTTACGTTTTTTCTCCAGTTGTGATTATTTTATTTTATTTTATTTTCATGGTGAACGAAACAAGAGTCTGATAAATGAATTAATTTCGGTGATTGATCATGCGATAAATTTAAGGGTTTATGTGCGGAAGAAATATAGTAATTTATTGCGCAATAGTTGTCATGTGCAATCATACCAGCACTAATGCACCAGATCCCATCAGAACTTTTTAATTAAACGTGCTTGGGTGAGAGTAGTACCAGGATGAGTAATTTCCTGAAAGTCTTCGTATTGTACTTTTTTTTTACGTTTTTTCTCGTGTTTTGATTATTTTATTTTATTTTCAAAGTCTGATATACATGACAAGTTAATAATTATCTTTAATTAAATATTGTTATTTGATAATAGAAACTAAAGTAAAAAAAATTTAAATATTTAAAGGAAAAAATTAATAAAAAAACACTTAATGAATAATTATTTATAATTTTTTTCTTAAAGAGTATACACCAAAAAATAAGAAAAATATCCCATATAAAATAATGAGCTGGAAAAGTTATCAACACATGTCCATTTCTCATTCATCCACGATTTGACTGATACCCTTCTTTATTCAAAAGAACCGAAGAATGTAACACCCAAAACGACCAAACCCAGTGTTAGGTGCCTGCCATTTCAATTTCACCTACCCACGCCCACTACTTATCCTCTTTTTATTTCAGAAGCCAACAAGGCCCAGCGCTCAGAGAAAAAGGTTCAGAAATGGGTTTATACACGAGCGTGATGGAAGAGATAAGTTTTTACACGGGGCTATCTCCCGCGGCGTTTTTCACCATTTTGGCTATGATGGTCGTCGTTTACAGAACCGTGACCGGCATGTTTGTGTCCCCCGAAGACTACAACAAGCCCCCCGTCGTTTCGGCCCGAGCCAATTCTCGTTTCGACGAGCCCGAGCCGCGGCGCGAACCGGTCCAGTTGGGCGAAATAACGGACCGGGAATTGCGAGCCTACGATGGCTCCGATCCCAGCAAACCCCTCCTGATGGCAATCAAATGCCAGATCTATGACGTGTCCACTGGCAGGTACTCCGCATTTAGTTATACTTGCAGTTTTACTATGGTCACGTGATTTTTAAGTAATTTCTAATCTTGATTATTATTGGATATATAGTTAGCTGATCATCACGTGAAACTAGGGACTAAGATTACAGCTTACTTGAAATAAATAGGTTAAACACATAATTTAGTTCTAGTTAGAGCATCATTAGTTGCTTAACAAATTTTTACAGTTGTAGCAGTTCCGTTGCTTATATGAGTTGCTTGTATAAGTAATTATTGTTTAATTTTTTTTACTAATTAAAGAACCATTTTTCAATTACAAAATTTAATGTGACTCAAGTTAAGCACTCACTCTAACAACTTTTGCATTGAAATAAATTTTTGTGTAAAGTTTTTAAATTTATTTGACATTGTAAGGCTCACAAATTTTAGATATACAATTGATTTAATAGTCTGTTTGGATGAGAATTTTAAATTCTAAGAATTTCAAATGCTTCCATTGAAATTCTTTCATTTTCAAAATTATGTGTTTGGATAAAGAAATTAAATTTCGTCATTTTCAAAATTTTGTCTGATCCAGAATCCGACCCACCCCGAAGTTAGCGATCTTCACCTGCTTCTGCGAGTTTATCAGCAAATTCGAGGGCTTGATGTCCCTGTACACGATGTGCTGCCGGTGCAGGTACGCCATTCCCCGCAGAATCTGCTGAGAGATCTGTCAGCTACTCTTGCAGGATGTGTTTCCCCTCCAGTGACCCTCCGTCCATGAACTCTAGCAGTATCTAGATTTCGCTGTTCTGATTGTACATCTCGTGACACTTCACCATGTTCGGATCGTCCACGTCACGGAGGATGTGCCACCGCACCGACTCCTCGTGGTGACCGTATATCACCTTCAGCGCATACATGTATCCGCTGGTGTGGTGGACCACCTTGTACACCGTCCCACTGCTCCTGCTCCTGATGCGCTTCAGCCTCTCCAGCTCTGAGAACGAGATCACCTGTTGCGCTGTCGCCGCCACAGCCGTTGATGGGGACAGAGGAAGTGGTACTGCCAAGTTAGTATCCCGCTGCGGCAGTGGCAGCGCTGAGGACGTCAGCGGCAAAAGAAAATTTCAATTTCTCACGTTTTAAAAGGAAATTAAAATTTCACATTTTTAGTTGTTTAAAATTTTGTTTTAAAATTTCAAAAATTTAAATTCTTCATATAAAAACATCTAAACAATGAATTTCAGATTAAATAATTTTAAATTATATGATAAATTACTTTCCTCAGATAAAATTCTCTATCCAAACACACTCTTAAGCAATCATGCATTGTAGATGCTCTTAATGTTTCAAATTTTCAATTTGGTCTCTATATGTAAACCCTAATTATTAATTCAGTTTCTATACATGCAAATGTTTCCAATTTGGACTCATGACACCACTATAATGGTCCTACATTGACTGTTAGAATCTATTTGTATACAAAGCTAGAAGTTCTTTAGAGAGCTTCTCTATTGAAAAAAACTTTATATTTTCAGTAGAGAAGCTCTGAAAAACATTTATTGCTTGTATCCAAACATGCCTTTAATTCCTTTGGCTTCTTAATCTGGTACCTGTACTTGTAGCAAATAGTGCCTACATAGGTAAGAGTGTGCTACATGTAGAGGGGCCAAATTAAGAATGCTTAAGTGAGTTAACAGTCAACGTAGGTAGGATTGTTAGAGACTGTGTCATGACTGCAGGGACTAAGCTGGTAATGACACATAGTATTTTATTTAATAAGTTTTTATAGATATAAACCAAATTAAGTGCATGTTTGGATTAAAGTTTGCAAACTTAAGTTTGGGTTAAACTTCAGTTTGCAAATTGAATTTGGGGTTAAACTTAAGTATCCCAAGTTTTATTTCTCCAAAACTGAATTTTAAGACAATTTTATTCTCTTACATTAACATACTTTTGGGGTTACCAAACATGACTTCAAACTTATTTTACCCTCAAACATACTTTTGAAATACTCCTACCGGATATCCAAACATACCCAAGAATTTGCAACAGATATAGGAACTAAATTGCATGTTTAACTATATATATATATATGAACGATAAAGATTATTAATGTATACAGCATACCGAGAGCATATGTTGAGACTGAGAACAAGTAAGAGGAGCTAATCTTGTCATGACAGTGATACATAAATGATTAATGTTGGTTTTACGTAAATTCAGTTTTGACTTTTATTTATGATTGTGTGGTCAAAATTTGTTAAATTCATAGAGCATTCTCGCACCTAAATATATTCCTTATATGCTGGAATACGAGTTTATGAAGTGAAATAAACTAAGCTTGATTAATCTATATTGATTTTATTAATATGATATGCATCATCTATTTGGTTGTGTTTGAGAATAACACCTCAAACTCTTGCTTGATAGTTAATATAAATAATATACCTTCTACATGCGCACACTCAGTTTGGCATACCAGATTAGCAGTGACATGTTCTTATACTGATTTTAGAAATCTGTAAATTTGATTAGTTGTTGAGCTTTAGTGCACAAGTGATCTGAACTTGAATCAAAAAGATGATCTAGCATTCTTAATCTGCCATCAATTTTTGTGACACACTTAGCATTTTATAATCTAATACTTTTGTGGATGGTTTATTACTTCAAGTTTGGAGCACCTGTTTGAGTTGAAGTCACTTTGGTTGTGCCAAAATTTAGTTTGATTCATTGGTAAAAGTAAAACTAAAGAGATGGTTACTTCTTGTCATCTTGTGCTGCATTTCACTCACCTCTTGTATCCTATACATATTTAGTATGTGCTTGCTTGGAATGAGTCATAAGAAACCCTCAACTAGCTGACACTGACAGACTTTACTTGATTATGTATATTCAGGAATTTTTATGGTCCCGGAGGACCATATGCAATGTTTGCAGGAAAGGAATGTAGCAGAGCCCTTGCACTCCTGTCTTTTAAACCTGATGACATTAATGGGAACCTCGAAGGTTTAGGTGAGGAAGAGCTTACAATTTTAGAGGACTGGGAATTTAAATTCATAGAAAAGTATCCGAAAGTTGGCCAGCTCGTTGCTGAACAAAGAACTCAGCAAAATGAGTTCAACAATCAAATTCAAGACAAATTGGACAACCCTAATGAATGCAAGGAGGAAACAAAATAGTAACCATTATATTATATAGGTTGCGTGTAACCGAGGGATTTTGTAGGGCTACTGAATCACTGATAGTTCCAAAGTACTGCTTGGTAAGTATGAATACACATAGCAATGCATATTGTCCAGTAGATGGTGGTCATTATTTCAACATAAGCCTCTTGCAATTGATAAAATACATGTTGTATTTGGCCATTGTTTACACATCCCTCAAATCCATATATGTAACTGGAAACCGAAAACGTTCTCTTTCCCTCTGCTCATGTAGAAAATGAAATCTAGTTATAGTTTGTTGTAATCATACTGTTCTGCCTATGTAATTACTTCTTTTTGGTGTTTTTAGTCAAACTTGGCATGAAAGATTGAGTTGTTTAATAGTTGGCTATACACTGCATATTTTGGTGTTTATTGTTGTCTTAGCAAAGTGTAAAACACACCCCTCTTTTCGACTCTTTACTTTAAGGAAGTGTTTATTTCGAGGTGTATTATTATATTCTCAAGAATTACTTTCTTAAGAATATTATTTCTGGATAAATTTAAAAATATATTTAGTTAAATTTAATATTTGTAATAATATATTTCAAATCAGAAGCTAACATTCACCAGGGAAGGTATAGATTGACCGGTAGGGGGTTATTCTAATTTATCTCTAGTAAGGGGCTATTGTGAATTTGTGATCTAGAATTTGAGTCTTGAGAAAGAAGTATGGCATCAGCTTATAACAGTTTGATCAATTCTGATGGCATGGTTTCTGACCCTATCTATCAAGTAGTTTGGAGTTGGAGGGACCCTGCGAGGGTTCGTGTTTTCCTTTGGAAGATTGTTTCCAATGTTCTGCTAACCAATCAGAGTAGGAAGCATAGGCATTTGACATAGGATTCTTCCTGTCAGAATTGTGGGGCAGATATTGAGAGCTCTGACCATGTTTTTCGTCATTGTGCTTTGGTTAGAGCTGTTTGGTATTTTATCCTTTCTTCCTCTCTCACTCAGATTTTTTTCCAGCAGCATTTTAGAGATTGGTTGCTTAGTAATCTGAGCTCCAAATTGTGAATGATAGACATCGGTGTGTTGTATTTGCAGTCACCTTAGATTTTGGGGATTTTCTTTTTACACCCAGCAAATTTTTTCATACACCCAAAAGTGATAGCGAAAAATCGAAAATGCCCTTACGTATAGTGGATATGGATTGTTAATTCTTAAGGTCTATACGGATTGTTAATTCGTAAGGTCCATACGGATTGTTAATCCGTATTTTCAATATTATTTTAAAAATATGTTTTATAAAATAATTTAAAAATAATGGCGCATACATGTCTCAAACTTATTACCTTCTCTTTATTAGCACGACGCTTTAATCAACTAAGTTAATAAGTCAACTATGTTAAAAAATAATTAATGTCGCTATATATAATACTAAAATTTCTAATATATATTTAACACACATAAATTTATATAATAAATTTTGTAACAATTAATTTTGATCTAATAATGTATTTTTTTACATATAATAAATTTTATATATAAAAAATTGTGTAAAAAAATACATTATTAGATCAAAATTAATTATTACAAAATTTATTATGTAAACTTATATGTGTATTAAATATATATTAGAAATTTTAGTGTTATATATAGCGACATTAATTCATTTTTTAACTTAATTAGTCTATTAGCTTAGTTGGTTGAAGCATCATGTTAATAATGCGAAATTCACATTGCTAATTCGTATCAACTTTACGAAAGGATATTTTTTATTTTTCCTTTTACGGTTGGGTGCATGAAGAAATATACTAAATGCAGGAAGAAAATCCCTAAATATTGTGTTGCTGAATGGACACAAATGGATCTTTGATGTTCAAATGATGCAGCCAAGTGAGATGGCAAATAAGATTTTGGGCCACTTAGATGCTAGCTCGGCCAACTTGCAGTACCAGCATAACTTGTGGGATTGTGCTTAGACATGACAAATAATCGCGTAATTGTGTGTATTGCCTTGAACCTATCATAACTTTAACGAAAAATATCCACTTTGAACAGATCTGAATACGAATACGGATATTATCCAAATTGTTTAAAGAGGAATGAAAATAAGGATGGATACCAAATTATATTCATGCCCATATATGCAATATTATATATTTTTATATTTTTTTTACAACATATATATAATATTAATTCACTAATATATATATATATATATATATAATATATATATATATATATTAAAGATCTTCTTGTTATAATTTTTGAAAATATGATTTACTTAGCTTAATATTTAAATAATTAAATAAAAACTTAAAATATACATTTAACTAAAAATATAATTAAATTCTTAATTTTTTAACTTTAATTTCTTTGTTATTCATTATATTTATATATTTTTTGAATTAAAATATAATTAAAAATTAATATATAATTTATATAAAATATATAAGTAAAACAATATTATAAAAAAAGAGTACAGTGGATTACCCACATATATATCCAAACTCGATAAAATTTGACCGAGATGAAAATGGATGTTAAAATTTTAAATTTATCTCTTTTATACTTGTATTCGCACTTGTTCCGTCTTTTTCAGGGACGGGAACGGAGAGAGCCAAATATGCCCTGTTTCCATCCCTATTTGTCCTCAAAGCAGCCATACTAGCAATTATATCAACTTGAAGCAGCCCCCTCTTGGCCAGTTGATGCTTATTAACATTGATGTTGTTGTGAACCCTTCTGTTAACAAAGTAGCAGTTGGAGGTGTGCTCCACAACCATCGCGATTTTGTCCTTTTCTCCTATGCCAAAGATATTGGATCTTGCTCCGTGGTAGAAGCTGAATTATGGGAAATTCTCATTGGAATTCAAGTGGCCTGGGGGCCTGGTTTTAGAAGTTTCATTGTTGAAACTGATTCTCAAACATCTATAAACTTCATCCATGTTTTTCACTACTCGTCTTGAGTATCAAGAAGTTTGCAGCTAAGGGTGTTTTTTTTTTTTTTTTTTTTTTTCATTGGAGGCACACATTGCGTGAAGGAAACCAAGTAGCGGACAAACTAGCTGGCTTTGGTTTGTCTTTAAATTACCAGTTTAGGATTTATGATATCGTTCCTTTCTTTATATCAAACGTTAATTCTAGCGGATGTATCTTCTATCGTGTTTCAGTGAGGTGTTTAATTGAGTTGTGCCCGGGGGCATTTCACCCTATTTCCACAAAACACACACACACACAAAGTACTCTAAAATTTAAGTTGAAAAATTATGTTGCTTTTAAAGATCTTATTCAACCCGAGCTTGATAGGATTAATAAATGTGTCAAAAACATATTCACTTCTGGATATGAAAATAAAGAAAAGAACGTTGACAATACAATGATTTAACATATTTCTTAGGCTTAATTATGTTTTTAGTTCATGAAATTTGGATTAAATTTTGATTTTGATTCCCCAAATTGAAAAACTCATTTAGTTTTTCAAATTTCTTAAAATACAGTTTTAGTTTCGGGAGCTAGATGATGCTTACAGAAGTGACGATAAGCTTACATGTGGCATCATTGAAATTTGATAGTGTCCACTTTTATGGGTAATGCCACCACTATTAATGTCGGGCCAATTTACCAGATGGGGATACTTTTTTTTTTTTTAATTACTGATTGGTGGTAGTTTTTAAATTATTTATGAAAAAGGGGTAAGTCGTAAAATATTTTACGACTTTTATAAGTGAAGTCGTAAATATATTTATGACTTATATTTTTTCTTTTTATTTAACTAAAATCGTATACCTATTTATGACTTTTTTTTTAAATGACATATTTTTAAAACACGACTTATAAGTCATAAAATGGACTCGAAAATAAATATACAACTTTGGACAATTTTTTTTATCGCCTATACGACTTCAAAGTCGTATTTTTATTTTTATTTTTTTCTTTTTTTTATGGAAGTCGTATGCCATTTTACGACTTTCTTTAATTTTTTTTCTTTTAAAGTCGTGACCCTACGTACGACTTTGCTTTTTATTTTTTTTATTCTTTTGTTTACTTTTAACGTTTTTGTTTGTAAGTTTTATAAACTTTGATTTAATTTCTTAATTTATTTTGTTTACCAATTGTTGATAAAATGATTTTATTTATTATTTAATAATTTACTAATTAATATGCATTTAATATTTTTGTTTGATTTAATATTTTGTATAATTTTGTTATTTTTTATTTAATATTAACATTAAAAGATAATATTGGTTTCTTTTAGTTTCTATTTTTTTATCATTTAAATTTTTAATAATAATATTCAATTATTGTAAACAAAATTTAATATTTGACACAATAATATGTTAATGATTTTTGTTAACAATTATGACAATATTGTCAACATAATATAATTTATTAATAAAAATGATTGTTAAAATAAAAACATTTGTAATTAATAGAAATGAACAATAAAAATTAAAATTAAATATAAAGACTATATTTATTTTGATTTTGTTAATTAAATATATTGATTTTGTTGATAAATTTTTACAAATATAATTATTTTTACTTTTGTTAACACAATGTAATAATTATTTGGGGTATATTTTAAAAATATTATCATTTGGAATTTAAGATTTAAAATAAAATATTGAACTATACTTAACAAAAAAATGTGGTGTAATTAGCAAGTTTCAAATTTTTTACATAAAAATGAACGGTGCATTTAGTAAATTCGGGGTGTAATAAGTAATTTCAAGCGTACGAGCAACTTCACGACTTTGGGTGCAAATAGCAAAAGTAAAAAAAAAATATTACGACTTTGAAGTCATAAATATATATACGACTTTAAAGTCGTATATGTGTTTACGACTTTTGAAAGCTTAAAAAAATAGATTTTATTAATTTATGTTATATATTATTTTGTAATATATTTATTTATTTAATATAGTTTTATATTACTTTTCTTAAGTAGTTTTGAAATCTAAAGAGAATTAAATTTAGATGAAATATTAAAAAAAATCTATATTACTTGTTTTGTAATTAAATATATTGATTTTATAATTATTATAAATAATTTTATTAATATTATATTTTAAACATTCTTAAAATATCTATAATTATTTTTTATTTTTGTTAATTAATTTTGTAATTGAATATTATTTATATAATAATTATTTATAAGATGATATTATTAACATTTCCTAAACAAAATAATTTAAAAAATTAAACAAAACAAAAGTTTTAAAAATTTACAAAAACCAAAACGTTAAAAGCAATAAACAAAATAAAGAAAAAAAAAAAGCAAAGTCGTATATTACCTTACGACTTCACCAAAAAAAAAGAAAAAAAATATATAGGAAGTCGTAAATTACCGTACGACTTCCTTAAAAAAAATAAAGTAAAATAAAATTAAAGGTCGTATATTTATTTACGATTTCATTTTACGACTTTAAAGTCACATTTTAAAAAAATTTCACTTAGAGAAGTCGTAAATAAATACACAATTTTAGTTAAATAAAAAGAAAAAACATAAATCGTAAAAAGATTTACGACTTCAGTTATAGAAGTCGTAAAAGATTTTACGACTTACCCCTTTTCCGTAAATAATTTAAAATCTACCACCAATCAGTAATTAAAAAAAATAAATACCCCCTTTTGGTAAATTGGCCATTAATGTCGTTTGACTCTAAGAACTATATATTTTTTTTAAAAAAAATGAGGAAATAAAATATTTGTTTAATTTGGGAGGCCAAAAAAAATTTATTCCAAATTTTAGGGATTAAAAATAAGGTTATCGAACTCGAGAGTCTAAGTAGACTCGTTGGAGTTCCATAGACTCAAATCGTGGACTCAACTTGTAGACTCGTAATAGTCAACTTCATATAAAAATAATAACAAAATACTTATAAATAACATACCGATTAAATATTTCAACAACATAATAAAGTAAAATAGTAAACCATAAATTTCATAATACTTAGATAACCAAGTTTAGTAATGCATCACTAATAGATCATTCCCATAGAGGATTTGATGTTGTTATCTAAACAGACAGAAAACAACCCAAAAAGGCCTGTGTTTTGGTCTAAATTTTTTTGGAGAACAAAAGTTTGATGTTATTAGAGGTGAGGATTCTTCAATTAGGAATAACACACCAAATAAAGGTATATTGAACACTAAACAAACATAAAATAACCTAAAATAACATCCGTTTTGGTCTAATTCTTTTAACTTCTGACTTTGTGATTTGGTGATAAACTACTCGAGAATCTACTGAATTTACTCAGAGTCTTCAGAGTCCATTAAGTCTACCCAGAATCTACTAAGAAGAGAGTTTACACACAAGTCAACTCGCAGAGGGTTAGTGGACTCGTAAACTTGTAAGAGTTGGCGAGTTAACTCGAGAGTTTGATAACCATAATAAAAACATAATTAATCCTATTTTTTATTTGAAATTATATAATAATATCCATTTTTAGGCTAAAATATGTTTTCTGTTCCTACAAAATACCCAAAGTTCATTTTAGTCCTTGCAAAAATTTGTCCATTTTTTGTCATCGAAAAATTAAAATGTGAAACTTTTTGTCTCAGAGCTAGCTTTGCACAAATTCGAGCCTAAATGGCATTTTTTATTTAAACTTTAAAATGTAATTTCTAGGTGTTAAGAACCGCCACAAATTATAGGGAAAAAAACCATAACACAATTTTGTGGAGGTTTAAAATCACCACAAATTGTAGGGGGGAAAAACTTGCAAGAAATCCTTTTTCCCAAACCCAAATTAGAGTATGTTGTAAGTTGAAACCCAATGCAATGGAACACATAAAAGATACACACTATATAGAGTTATACAACACGCAAATGTAGAGTTATGTAATACAAAATTACAGACTCAACTAACAACTATTTTTTACACATAAAAACGATAGGACAAACCATGTACTTAAGTACGTAGAAATATGGCTAACGTGATTTTAGTCCTTTAACATTTTTTGTTAATCTGGGTAACTTTGATTTTTTTAAAACAATCTTTGTAACATGGCATGGATAAACAATAGAAAAAAAATCTATTACCATAGCAAAAGAAAGTATTATTCAAAATCTTTTTTTGAGCTATACAGTAACAAAAAGCACCATTTGTGAAAACTAAGATTCTTAAACGATTTTTTTTGGGAGTAAACAAAATTTTAAAAAAGAAGGTAACTTTAGAGGTTTGGTGTAAAGGGTTCTTCATATGCTCCATCCTCACTAACTCGTAGTGGAGGACCTTGATAGCGCCCACCATCTCCGTCATCATGTCCCTCTTGCCGACGCACTTGCTTTTCATGCTGCCTCCGTTGTTGTCTGTGCATGGCCTTAGGTTGGGGCCTTTTTCCATGGAGTCCATGGATTTTAAGTGGATCCATGAGGAAGCGGAATTGGTGTTAGTGTTGTTGAGGCGTGGGAAAGGAAGGAAAGGAAAGATTGTTGAGGCGGGGGAGGGGCACTGCGTGTTGTATTTTTGTTGAGTATTTCAAAAGTTCCAAATCCCACATTGAGCAGTTTAGCTTTTCTCAAAGTGTGTATATATTTTCATGAGATAAGATGGGTTAAACTAGCTAGCAAGAGGCAAAGGTCTCGTGCCTATGAGATTGGTCCAAGTGCAAATCTTTTGATTCCCCTCCTTGCATGTGCGATTAAGGGACTGTTGGAATATTTTACAAAATGTTTTAATTTATTGTGGAAAGGTTTTCCCAATTTTTTTTTGAATTTGGAATGCTTATCAGATGGTATATTTAATGCTCCAGATTTTGACATGTGCCAATTTCGAAAATCTCATGATTTTCGTTCATTCCTTGAAACCATAATTAGTTCATTTTTCATGCTTTCTTTATCCTATAAATATCACCATTACCTTCAGTTTCAAACACACCAAAAACGAAAAAAACATTTTCACTTTTACTCTTTCTTTCTCTCTGGGTTCTCTTTCTTGTTATTGTTAGTTTTGTCCTTTATTCATAGGAAAGGACTATTATATCATGGGGATTTGCCCACTAAGCGGACAAATCCTTAAGGATAGTGTGTCTAACACACATCTCAGGTCTGACTCTCGCTTGCTTTTGTCTTGACGATTCCTCACCAGTTAGCGACCATGATCAACATGGATGAGGACAAACCCTATGTTCCCAAACTTGTGTCTACCATGGTAAACTATGCTAGGCCGTTCCCAGACGTCTCCAAAATTGAGGTTTTTGGTTGACAAAATTTCCATAGGTGGCAGGAACGTGCCTACAAAATCCTGGACATGAGCGGAGTTGCTTTCGCACTCACCGACCCTAAAACGCGTCCTCTTGTAGACATTAAACTCATTGAGAAGTACACTTTCGCAAGCAAGGTATGTCGCCACACCATTATCACTACTCTTTCTAATGAGTTGTTTGATGTCTATTCCTCATACAAGGAAGCCAAGGCCATTTGGGATTCAATGATCATTAAATATACTGCTAAGGATATTGGGAAAAAGAGGTCCATCATAGGAAACTACTACAGATGGGAGATGAATGATGACAAAGACATTCAAGTCCAAATTAATGAATATCACAAGCAACTAGAGGACTTGACGTAAGAAAATGTCAACCTTTCCGACAACTTCGTCACTGAATTGTTGATCGAAAAGCTGCCTGAATCATGGACGGACTACAAGCAATAACTGAAGCATAGGCACAAGAAAATGTCACTTTCAGACCTCATTACTCATATCATTATTGAAGATACCAATCGGAAGTAGATCACCCTACAAAGGAGAGAGCTTGGGCATTAAGGGCCAATATGGACATGGTGCAACATAAACCGAAACAAAACCAAAAGAGGTACGATCAAAGACGTCCTAATCATGATAACAAAAATATCAAGTACCCATGTGATGATAATCCAACCTTTAAGAAAAAAGGGGTTTTTTTTTTGGAAACCATGGTCATCATGCACTTCAGTGTAGGAAATGTGTTGTGAGAACGAAAACTCTCCTAAGCCTTAATCTAACTTGGCTGAGGGTAAAGGGAATGATATTACTGTTGTGATTGTTTCTCAAGCAAACATTGTGACCAATATGAGCAAATGGGTGGTAGGCTCTGGGTCTACCATACATATTTGTGGTGATAGAAGATGCTTTTACCTCCTACACTCCTACGGGAGATGGAGAAGAACATGTTTACCTTGGTAATTCTAGCGCTACTCCAGTTTTGGGAAAAAAGAAAGTTCTTATGAAGCTCACATCTAGGAAGACTTTGGCTCTGGCCAACGTGCTAGGTACATTCAAATCTGATAAGATCGTAATGACAAAGAATAATGTTTTTGTGGGAAACGAGTATTGCGACCAAGGACTCTTTGTACCCAACATTTATGAGATTGTTAATGAATTTCCTTCATCTTTTGCTTACTTGATTGATTCGTATATGATATTTGGCATGCTAGGCTAGGACATTTAAATTCCTCGTATGTCTTTACAATGAAAAACCTAGGAATAATTAAATTGCATGATAAACAAACTAGGAAGTGTGAAATATGTGTTGAATCTAAAATAACTAAAAAGACATGTTATTGTCTGCAACGTGAATCTGAACCCTTAGGCTTAATTCATACAGACTTAGTGGATTTAAAATAATGCATGACTAAAGAAGGTAAAAGTAACTTTGTAACCTTTATAGGTGACTTCTCTAGATACACTAAGATATATCTAATTAGAAATAAAAATGAAGCATTTGATATGTTTCTTATATATAAAGCTGAAGTAGAAAATCGACTAAACAAGAAGATAAAAAGAGTTAGATCCAATAGGGTATGAGTACATTTTGTTTAATGAATTTTGTGAGAAGGAAGGTATCATACATGAAGTAACCCCACCTTATTCACCCAAGTCAAATGAAGTACCTGAGAGGAAAAATAGAACCCTTAAGGAAATGATGAATGCCATGTTAGTTAGTTCCTCTTCACCTTACAACCTTTAGGGAGAAGCCATATTAATCGTCTATTTCTTACAAAATAGGATTCCCCATAAGAAGACCGGCAAAACACCTTATGAATTGTGGCCTGGTTATCTGCCCAACCTAAAATATCGAAGAGTGTGGACGTGCCTAGCCAAAGTTATGCTAACCAACCTAAGAGAAATAAAAATAGTCTTTAAGACTTTTGATTGCTTGTTAATCAATTATGAAGAATGTGTGACATCCCTGATTGTCAACTTATTGGTGGCTCTCACATTACAACACTTCACAAGGTCACAATTCACTCAACTCCTTGTCGGTCAAAACCTTCCACGTTCAGAATCCTCCGTAGGTAGCCCTTTTCGAGACCTCGACAATTTGTTTCGGCTACTTTCAGGAGCAATGACTATCCCCACAAACCAACACTAGACTTTTCTGCGTGCTTTGTCCTCACTAACATGCTTTCTGGAAAACTTTTGAGAAGGTTACCCATCCCATAACTACTCTAAGCCTAGCACGCTTAACTATGGAGTTCTTATGTGATAGGCTATTGAAAAGTAGATGCACCTTGTTGATATTGTTGGATCAGGCTGGAATCTAGAAGGGAGGTTAAATAGATTCTTTCAAATTCTTTACCAATTCGTTCTTAACATAGATTAAAAATGCCTATTTAAATCAATCAAAGTTTCTTCAAAAGATCATTATTAACCAAAAATTTTAATATTTATAACATATGTAAAAAACAAAATCTATTATTATAATAACCAAAGTTTTGCAAAAAAAAAAAAATAATAAAATAATATTATTTTCACTGTAGCTGGCGCTGATAGCGTGGCACTGTAGCTGAAGTCTATTTTTCACGATTTTTGGCTCCATCAGCGCCAGAGTGGCGTTAGGAGCGCCACAGATGCTGGAAATTGGCGCCAGGAGCGCCAAAGTGGCGCTAAAGGCGCCAGATGCACTGGATTTTGGCATCATCAGCGTGGCATGTCGGTCAGGGACATGTATATAAGGCCAAGGTCGCGTTTTCTGAGGGAAAATTTCCCTTTCTTCTTCCTCTGGTCACCCACCTCCATTTCTGAGTGTTCCAAGCTTCATTTCTTGGTCCTAGTTCACCTAAATCACTTCCTTTAACCTCTAATCATAAGGAAATCCAGTGGTGAGCTATAATCCTTCATCCTTTCCCCAGAAACCCCTGAGTTGATAAGTCCCTATTTCAAGGGAACTGTGAAGAACTCGAGATAGGCGAGGAACAACGGTGATTCTCGGACACCAGAGCCAAGAGAAGTGGTCCAGAGGTCTTCCTTGCCGTTTCTGAGGTAAGAAACTCGAGTTTTTCTCGATTATTTTATGATTTGGGATTCTGGGGGAATAGTGACCCACTTGAGCTGGGGTTAGAATTAGCCCAGGGTCCTGTAGAGAAACTTGTTTAGAACGATTTAGTGATAAAGGATTAGCTTTCAGATTTTGATTTGGTGAACATTGGTTCTTGGCTCTGAGTATGCATGTGTGACTTGAGTTGAGTCACTTGTTGATGATTATATGACATGCAAGAGCCTTAATTGTGATTGTGAGATGCCTGAGAGGCCATAGAAACGGTCCCTGATGAATGTCATGGACCGTTCAAGTTATAATTGAATTTTGAGATATTGAGCTGCACAGAGCTTAGAGCTCTCTATGTTGGCTTACTTTGAGTCTGGGGAGTGACTCTAAAGCCTTGATTGAGCTGTGACAGACCTCTGAGGGTCTAAGAGAAGCCTAGTGTGTGCTGGGCTGTCATGAACCTTAAGTTAGAGGACTTCTGATTATGTTATGTTTGCTGGATCGCTTGAATTGATGTTGATATGTGCATATGTGCCTGGATTAGGGCTTGACACTGAGGGTGTCAGTGGCGTGTGCCACGGATCAGGGAGAGAACTGTAGAGCTCGGCTTTGCCAGGTAAGTTCTTGGTCCCTGGGGATGATTTCCCGCTTGTTTGTGCCCCACCACACTCCGGGAGGAGTGATGGTTGCATTCATGATGCATGCATTGTGGTTGTTGAATCCTCATAATGATATGCATGTGCATCTATGCTTGAAAAATGTATGATGCTTGTGATTAGATCTTCTGGCCAGTAAGATAGATATGGACCTCCCTAGGAGACGGCTATTCCTCCTAGTTGGTTTGCTCATGGGTGATGATGATCCCGGGGTGATGATGATCCCCTAAGACCAAGAGATAGGTGTGTCCCGTTGCGGTTGATTGCCTATTCTCGGAGGTATCATATACGTGCGTCCATGCATAAGGGGTAGCTCCCGATGGGATGGCATGGGTGTGAGTTCCGGTCTCATACTGAGGTTGGGCGTTGATGATGATACGCCGTACATAGAGCAAAGATGACTTGCTCATATTGTTATGAGGGCCGAGAGGCCAATGTGATTGCGATTGCCTTGATGTTTGTGTCATGGAAAGTGGGGCCAGGGTAGAGGAGATACCTCCCCGGACCCTGAGCTTACTGAGATGTGTATCTCACCCCGTGTGGGATTTATATGTTTACAGGTGACTCTTCTGACAGAGGAGAGCAATCTCAGGGTAGGAGGCCCTAGTAGAGACATACATGCATGATTTTGGATGACATGAAGAGAGCTAGAGAGCTTATTTTGCTTGGATGCTGTTTGATGCTTGTTAGTACCCTGTAGAGGGATGCTGGGCGTGTATGCCCACTTGATGTGTTATATTGTTTATGATGATTGTTGACTGGGTGTGTGAACTATGTGTTATAATCCATACATAATGTAATCAAGAAATATGATTCAATCGCTTCCGCATAGTTTTCAAATGACATTTTTTTAGCGCGATTATAATATTATTAATGTTAATACACCGGGTGCACACGGGGTGTTACAATTATGATGGTCTTTGAGATCAATTCCACTACCAAGATGAATTCAAGACTCAATTTAGAGAATAAGAGAATCACACAAGAGTTTATATTGGTTCAGTCCAATCCGGACCTACATCCAGTTGTTCTAAGTCCTCTAATAGAAATCAAATCTTTATCTTGAACTCTACAAGAAAAGACTTAGAATTGAAACTCTATCAATTCTCTAACATTCTTGGTAACTCTAACCAAGAATCACAATCTAAAAGAATGAAAGATAAATTATTGAATGCACCTTAAATGTGCATCAAGACTCTCTTGAAAATATTTTTCTTCACAAGATGATCAATTCATGATGGCAGAATAAATTATTCTTTGATCAACTTCAATCTTCAGACTAAATGCAGTGCTATTCTTTTAGAAGACTCTTGAAAATATTTTTCTCCAAGACTAGACTATCAAGACTCTCTTAAAAAGAAAACACATAGGGGTATTTATAAATTTTGACAGTTAAAACAGATTTAATAGATTATAAAATTAGGTAATCAATTAATTCGTCAAAATCCCTTTTGACCTGCATTTTCAGAAACTAGTTAGTCGATTATCAAAAGGGTAATTGATTAATTTGTTTCATTTTAGTATTTTTGTTTCTTTTGTGCTATCTGAGTTATCGATTATCATGTTTGATAATCGACTATAGAATCATACAAAGAGATTCTCTTTGTTTCTAGGTGTTGGGTAATCGATTGTCCTAAGTGTTAGATATAGGGGGAGCTTGAAGAAGATCAAGATGATGAAGCCATTTGTCTTAGACATATTTTAGCATTTTACATGTCATTCAATTGAAGATATGTGTAATTTGCTAGTTGTTTAAGAGCTTCATCCTATGATCCCTTGCATTGTATAAACATCATTCATTGGCATGCATACTTTGTAACA
Organism: Glycine tomentella; assembly: GCA_007407185.1. Lineage (NCBI taxonomy): Eukaryota > Viridiplantae > Streptophyta > Magnoliopsida > Fabales > Fabaceae > Glycine > Glycine tomentella. Next base: position 53,025 of record PYAF01004295.1, on the reverse strand, counting down.
CCTTGAAATTTTGGTAACTTAAAATATGTGTGATGTATTCCTTGTATAATTTGATTACTTAATTAATCAGGATTAGTTGAAATGTTATGCAGATTATCCATGTGTAATTTCTTGGTGTAGAGGTCAAGTTATGTGGAGTTTGTTTAAGATGCATTGTATTTGAGTGATTTCGAGTTCGACCCAAAACCTATTTTAGTAAAATCACTATTCTGAATTGGTTAACAGTTGGATCGTCTTCTAAATTTAAAGTAGGTTCCTAACTGACATATGTAACTTTTGACCATTGGGATTGTCAAAATAATGTCTGGAACGTGAGAAATTAATTTTTTCACAGAAGTAGAAATTTTAAAATTTGGTCAGCTTGCCCAGGCGAATTTTGCAGGCACTTTTGCTCGCTTGGGCGAGTCAAGACAGTGATAAATAGTACCAGCAATGTCCAAAATCGAAAAAAATGGCTTCTTCTCTCCCAAAACAGCCACCTAACACCCTCCCCTTCCTCCTCCACCAGCCATGGCCATCGGTGACCACCATGAGGCACCGCCATTTGTCGTTGGACCATCGCACGAAGAGGAACACTTTAATCGGAACAGAATCTTGGAAACTCTTCTCGAAGTTTTGGTAGAGAATGAAGCTTCCAAATCCTTCTTTCTTGATTTCCTTGAGGTAATCTTAGTTTCCTTTATCTTCTTCTAGCTAGTTTAAGATTCTCTTAGTGTCTCTTGTGTTTTGGGTATTGTTGGTGGGAGTTTTACACTTCCTTTGAAAACCTTTTGAAAATGAGATGTTGAAAAATTCTTTTTTTTTTTTAATGAAATTGATGTCATTTCCGTGATCTTTGCTGAACCCCGATCACATTGGTGTAATCGAAATTTCAAAAATGATGTCTTTTGATAACTTTCAAAACACCCTTTTAGCTCCTTTTTGATTTGAGTGGGTATTTGACCACAAATGTCAATATTGATCTTACCTTGGAAATCTATACTAAATTATATTCAATTTGGTATATAGAGCTTTGCATTTAGGCCAAAGCACGTGAACTTGAGAGATCTCAAAATGACATTTCAAGGAGCTAACAGAGAAATATAGATAGGTAAGGGGAGTTTATTATGTTGGTAATAGTTTAGATACTATAGTTGGGGGCCTCGGAGTCCAACTATGAACATATCTGCCTATCCCTGCTGTGTGCTGGTTTTCAAGAAAAACTACATTTTTAACTAATGGGATGCGATGAATTGGCTTGTTGATGGATAAACTGTGAATAATATTCTTGTTGTAATGATTGAATTTTTGGGAAAAGTCTTAACTATAGAGGAGACTCTGCCCAAAATTTTATAATATATTTTCCTATTTAATTCTTTATTAAAATTTTAAATGGGTATAAGAGTGTGTTTTCTATATTGTAGTCCTCCTCTTTAATTTAGAATTTTCCTAAAATATCATGTCTCGTGGTAATATGGATTGTGGATGGATGAGGTGATATTGATGTCATTGATAATGTTGAAATGAGATGTTATTGATGTGTTGGTGATGATTGAATGAGATAATGATGATGTGTTTGATGATGTGTAAATGATATAATGATGATGTGGTTTATGATGTTTAAATGAGATGATGATGAAATGGATGTTGATATTGAAATGAGATGAATTTGATATATATGATGAAGATATCGAGATGAGGTGATGTGTATGTACATTGATACCCATAGGGTGCATGATTGGTCATCCTTGCGAGGAAGGATTTGTTCCTGGCCATGATCATGCATTAATGGTGCCCATGGTTGTCATTATGTGATGTGGATATACATGGATACCCATGGGGGTGTATGACTGGTCATCCTTGCTGAGAAGGATTTGTTCCTGGCCATGGTTATACATTGATGATGCCATGGTTGTATGTTGTGTATATACACGTGGGGTGCAGTGACCGGTTGGTTATCCTTGCGGGAAAGGATTTCTTCCTAGCCACGGTCAGTGCATCGATGAACCCAGATTGGTGTGTTAGGTATGTACATGAGGTGTATGACTGGTCATCTTTGTGGGGAAGGATTTGTTCCTGGCCATGGTCATACATTGATGATGCCCATGTTTCATACTTCATGTGCATGGATGGAAATAGAATGAAGGCACGCCCGTACTTGTGGGTTTCAGTGGACTGAGAACGCAGGTATTAAGGGGTCATCAGGTTTAGAATTCCCTAGCGACGCTGGCTGATCACCGGGTGGGGGAATGGCCAGTGCACGACAGGGTGGCCCTGATAGACGGTGAATCATTTTTCATGTGAGAGGCTATTTTCGGGATATGGTACCACATTGCATGCTGATAGATGAGTCATGTGCATGCATCATTCTTGTAACGCCCTGAAATTTCGATAACTGAAAGTAGATGTTTGATGCATTTCTTGTGTTATTTGACTATTTGATTAGTTTAGATTAATTAAAATGTTATGTGAATCATCCATGCGCAATTGCTTGGTGTAGATGTCAAGTTATGGGAATTTGTTTCAGCTGCACTAAAATGGAGTTATTTTGAGTTTAACCCAGAATCTATTTTAGTAAAATCACCATTCTGAATTTATTAACCGTTGGCTCTCCTAAAAATTTAAATGTAGGTTCCTAACCCATATATGGAACTTTGGACCGTTGGGATTGTCAAAAAAATATCTGGAAAGTGAGAAATTAATTTTAACTGAAGCATAAATTATAAAATCTGGTCAGCTCGCCCAGGCGAATTTTACAGGCACTTTTGCTCGCCTGGGCTAGTGAAGGCGGTGATAAATACGTACCAGCTTCATAAATCACGAAAAATGGAGGTTTGTTCTTCCTCCTACCTTCCCTCAACCTCCCACCACCATCCTCCACCACCCAATACCACCGGTGACCACCATGGACTGTCGTTGCTTGCCACGAGACCACTGCACGGAGAGGAACCCTTTAATCGAAGCGGAATCTTTGAAACTCTTCTTGAAGTTTCGGTAGAGAATAGAGCTCTCAATCTTTCTTTCTTGGTTTCTATAACACCTCAACTTACAATTTGTTTTTATTGATTTTTAAATGAATTTTTTTTTCGATTTGCTTAAAAATACCAAACCACAAATTTCCATTACTGAGTAATATTTATAATTATGAAGTAACATATAATAAGAGTACAAAAGATTTTTCCTCACTGATTGATATTTATAAATTTGATGTACAATAAAATACAGACTGGTATCAATTCTATTACATAGTACAAACAACTAAAACACTCCGTAACAAAGAAATACATCTTCAAACATATCCTCTTCAAAATATTACATCTTCAAACAAAATTCTCTTCTTGTAGACAGCTAATAGTCTCTCTTTGCTGTTCATCTGCTCGCCCGAATAAAATCGAGGTTATAGCAGGTGTCAACCACAGACACAAAGTACAGGGTAAGTTTATGATAAACATAATTTGAGCAACAAAATATATTCAATATGCAGGTATTCATAGCAACATCCTCAAAGATGCATGATTCTCTTAGATTATTATCATGATGCATGATTATCTTAAAATCTTTCAATATTTGATACCAATTGTCAAGATAGCCCCATCCCTGTGGCACAGAACTTATCCGACCAGTCAGGGTCTCCTGGTGTTGCACAGGTTCTCACCCACACTTCATGTGATCATCATGGGTGGTGTGATTCCTCACCGCAAGAGTCACCCCCAGCTCAGACACCTTTTGTCTAAACGCACAGACTCAGTTCCTGCAGCTATCTAACACACCTCCTCTTTAAGGCAACTCTTATATACACCTCCACTTTGAGGCAACTCTTATGAGACACATCAACATGTAGTATCAATTGTCAAGATAGTCCCATCTCAGTGGTCCATAACTTATCCGACCAGTCAGGGTACCCCAGTGTTTCCTAGGTTCTCACTCACACTTCATGTGATGTGATTCCGTACTGCAAGAGTCACCTCCTAGCTCAGACTTCTCTTATCTGAACGCACAGACTCAGCTCTTGTAACTATCTGACACACCTCCTCTCTGAGACAACTCTTATGATACACATGAGATGGTTTCACTTATGCATGACTCATTCATTTTATTAGCTTATATGTATTTTCCACATCAATCTCCAATCATTGTCTCACATAATTTACTCAGAGATTCAATATAAATCAAGTACAGAACTCAGCTTGTTACTCATGTACAGAAACTCAACATATCATTCATATATAGAGATTCATAGAAACACTCAACAACACATGGAATTTAGAGAAATTCATAGAAACACTTAGCAACACATGAACTTCAAACACTTATTCAAACACAAATAACACTTAAACTATCTTTATCATAAAACTTCCCTATACATACCTTATAACCTCTTATGAAGCTTGTCTATCTCTTCCTAATGGTACTAGCTTCTACACGTGATCTTCAAGGGAAAGTGGAGTCTCTTTATGCTTTGGAAAGGAAATGATGAAAATGAAATGAAAGAGATGAGAGAGAGATTCACGTGAAGGTATAGTAGGATGAAGTCTTGAGAATGACTTCCACTTAAGGCCTCCCTCCATTTATATAGAGTTTGGAAAATAATAGAATATTTACAAAAATCTCCTAAGTCATGATGCTTCCATTACAAGTGTCCCTACACTTGTCATGACCTTTACAAGTGTCCCACCACTTGTCATGGTCTTGGAGCTTCTTCCTTCTTTCTTCCAAGTGTCCCTCCACTTGGCAAATCATGAAGCTTTTCCATGGTTCTCCATCTTTCACGTGACCATCCAATAAATAGGAGAAGATTTTTCTTTTTTTTCATGCCATCTTGTACACTTGTCCTTCAAGGCATGACACCTTTCTTCCAAATGTCCTCTTTACTTGGCATGTTCATGAAGTTTCTCTCTTCTTCTAGCTTATTCACATGGACAACAAAGAAGGAGGAGAAAATTTACTTTCTTTCATGCTACTTTGTATAAATAATTCCCAAAGCATGATGGCTTCTTATCCCTTCATCAATGGTGGCTTACAAGTGACTAGATGTTTCTTAAGCCTTCCTGATTGTATCTTATCATTTTAATTTATGAAGCTTAAGATACTTTTCTATTTATCATGTTTTCATTTTCTTAAAGAGAAGAAAATTATGTGGTTTTCCTTGTATCCACGTGTCACCTTTTATGAAGAAGAAGAATTCAATTTAAAGATAGCTTCACACATGGCATTCATTGGAAGGAGGTAAAACTCAATTTGAATTCATCTTCACACATGGCCTTTTATAGGAAGAAGTAAAGTTCAATTTGAACTCTTCTACCTAAAGGATAATATTAAATAATAGAACTCTAGAGTTTTCCAGAAACTGACTTCAATTACAGTATAAATTGCTCACAAGCAATCTATACAGAGTGCCACACAGGCTTTACATACAAGACTGCTCTTACCTTAATTCTGATTTGTCCATACTACTTTTGACCATCAAAATTACTAAACCATTGTATTAAATAAGTCTACATATACTACAATTAAGAGAAAATTCCATAGATTTTATTTATCATTTTCCCATATTTTTCTGATGCTTGAATTCTTCTGAATAAAGTTTCAAAGTTATCACCTTATAAAATTCATAGAAATTCTATTGTAGGATTTTCTGTCACAAAGTATTTTGATAATCTGCCATCTAAGAGTATTCTGTAATTTCATCAAGTTTTCACAAAATCTCTAAGGGTGTCTCAGACAGTTTTAGTCTCAAGGGTATTATGGTAATTTCTAATGTATCCAAGGGTATTATTTGTCTAATTTTCACCTTAAAGGCATTTATGTAATTTCTGCTTCAAGGGAAGGGTAGTATGGTCATTTCTTTTAAACTATTTTTTTGTAATATCTCTAATTAATATTTCGCCCAAATAACTTAAATATAGATCAATCAAGTCTCACATAACCTAACACTCTTATCAAATAGTTGTGCAAGAAACTTTTTGACCATACATTTGTAGTTATTGAAATTTTAGGGTGTTACAGTTTCCTTGAGGTAATCTTAGTTTCTTTTGTCTTCTCCTAGCTAATTTAAACTTCTATTAGTGTCTCTTGTGTTTTGGGTACCGTTGTTTGAAGTTTTACATTTCCTTTGAAAAACCCTTTGAAAATGAGATGTTATAAAATTCTCCTTTTATGAAATTGATGTCATTTTTGTGATCCTTATTGAACCTCGGTCACATTGGTGTGATCAGAATTTCAAAATGATGTCTTTTGATATAAACTCCCAAAACATCCTTGTAGCCCCTTTTTGAATTCGAGTGGGTATTTGACCCCAAATGTTAATATTGATCTTACCTTGGAAATCTATATTAAATTGTCTTAGATTTGGTATATAGAGCTATGCGTTTGGAAAAAGACATGCGTATTGAAGGATCTCCAAAACAACACTGTGAGGTTTTATCAGGGGAACTCCTAGTTAGGTAAGGGGAGTTTATTATTTTGGCGATAGTTTAGATACCATAGTTTGGGGCCAGGGAGTCCAACTATAAAGATAAATGTCTGTCCCAGCTGTGTGCTGCTTTTCAAGAAAGACTACGTTTTTAACTAATAGGATGCGATGCATTTATGACTGATGTGTGTTTGTTCCTGTGTGTGCTCGTTTTCAAGAAAAAATTGTTTTTAACTAATGGGATCGAATGAATTGGCTTGTTGATGGACAAAACTGTGAATGATATTATCATTGTGAAAATTGGATTTTTGGAAAAAGTCTTAATTACAGAGGAGACTCTGTCAAAAATTTTAGAATATGTTTTCCTATTTAATTCTTTATTAAATCTTTAAATAGGCATAAGAGTGTATTTTCTATATTGTAGTCCTCCTCTTTAATTCAGAATTTTCCTAAAATACTAGTCTCGTGGTAATATGGATTGTTGATGGATGAGGTGATATTGATGTCATTGATAAGGTTGAAATGAGATATTATTAATGTGTTGGTGATGATTGAATGAGATAATGATGATGTGTTTGATGATGTACAAATGAAATAATGATGATGTAGTTGATGATGTTGAAATGAGATGACTTTGATATGTATGATGATGAAATTAGATGATATGATGTTGAGGTTGATAATGACATTGATGAAAGATAATGTTGATGAGAACAATGTCATTGTGTGTGGATATACATGGATACCCATGGAGGGTGTATGACTGATTACCCTTGTGAGAAAGGATTTGTTCCTAGCCAGGTCATACATTGATGGTGCCCATGGTTGTAGGCTGTGTATGTATACATGGGATGCAATGACTGATTGGTTACCCTTGCGAGGATGGTTTTGTTCCTAGCCATGATCAGTGCATTGATGAGCTCACATTGGTGTGTTACGTATGTACATGGGGGTGCATGATGGGTTACCCTTGCGAGGAAGGATTTGTTCCTAGCCGGGTCATGCATTGATGATGCCCATGTTTCATACTTCATTTGTATGTGTGGAAACAGAATGAAGGCACTCATGTACCTGTGGGTTTTAGTGGGCTGAGAACGCAGGTAGTAAGGGGTCATCAGGTTTGGAATTTTCTAGCGACGCTGGCTGATCACCGGGTGAGGGAATGGCCAGTGCACGACAAGGTGGCCTTGATAGGTGGTGAATCATTTTCCTGTGAGAGGCTATTTCCAGGAGATGGTATCACATTGCATGCTGATAGATGAGTCAGGTGCATGCACCATTCTATGCATGATTGTTTGAGTTATAAAATGCATTGGATGATTGGTTTGTTGAGTGTGTATTGGAATCATAGATTTTTGTTAATGATTGTGGAGGATAATGTTGTTTCTTTCCCAATTGCTACTATCTGATGTTGGTTGGTTTTTATATAATAAACTCACCCTTGCATTTGTTGTACCATGTGGTTGGTACTTGTGATGATCGCGAACTTTCGTTTGTGTGAGCAGATGAGCAACAATATGTGACCTTTGAGGGAGATCTTCTTTTTGGTTGGAGCCGCCAAGTCGACGTGATGATGTTGAATTTCTTTTTGGAGAAACAGTTGTGTTTTGTTAATTAACTCTTTCTTAGTTAGTTCTTTGACTTTTTGTTAGATATGTAATTTTAGGTGTATATACATGTAAAGCTAAAGGAAGTTCTAACATCTGGATGACATGTACTGATTTAATATATATGTACATATGTTTTTAAATATGTAGTTGCAATACGTGTATGATAATTGTATTATCGCGAAAAATTTACCATCATTTTCATAATCAAATTAATGAAGTTTTAATTAAAAATTAAATTTTGTATGGTAAGAGTTAATGATATAGTAGCGACGAGGCAGATCGTTACAATTCTGAGTATGATTGTTTGAGTTGTTAAATGAACTGGATGATTGGTTTGTTGGATGTGTATTGGACTGATGGATTTTTGGTAATGATTATGATTGTTAATGTTGTTTCCTTCCCAATTGTTGTTATCTTATGCTTGTTGGTTATGTATAATAAACTCACCTTTGCATTTGTTGTACCATGTGGTTGGTACCTGTGATGATAACGAACCTTCGTTCGTGGGAGTAAATGAGCAGCAGTAGGTGACCTTGGAGGGAGATGTTCTTTTTGATTGGAACCGCCGAACCGACATGATAACGTTGGAATTCTTTTTGGAAAAAAGTTGTGTTTTGTTAATCAACTCTTTCTTAGTTAGACCCTTGATTCTTTTTGTTGGTCATGTAATTCCAGACGTGAATATTTGTAAATACAACTGGATTATGTTCTGACATGTGAATGATATGTAAAGTTTTAAATGTACATCCATATGTATCCATTTATGTATTTGTTTCGTTGTATGATAATTGTATTATCACGAAAGATTTACCATCATTTTCATAATCAAATTAATGGAGGTTTTATTAAAATTGAGATCTGCACGATGTAAGAGTTAGTGATATTGTAGCGACGAGGCGGGTCGTTACATACATGGTTTTTTATCAAGTCACATGATTTGTGAAAAAGCTTAAGATTTTCATGTTTGCATAAGATGCCAAGTACTCATGGTTAAGTTTTGGAAAAATCACTTTTTACACTAACATAATCGATTACCAGAATATGGTAATCTTTTACTTAAGCCATGAAGAACTAATTAATCAACTACGAGGTAATGGGAATCGATTGCATAGTACAAAACACAAAATAAGTCTTCCTGAGTTAATCGATTACCATCTAATCATAATCGATTATGTTAGCACGTTTTTGAAGTTAGACTGTTTGTGGTAATCGATTACATATCAGTTTAATCGATTACTTTGTTGATGTATCTTTTCAAGAAAGATCAAAGAACACTTTAATCGATTAAATATGATATTAATCGATTACTTAAGTGAAAATAATATATTGCATGGATGATTTAATCGATTACATTCAATTGAAAGAATTTTCTATAAAAAGCTGTTGGGTCTTTTGATTTGCACAGAACATCAGAATTCGAAATTTTCACTGTTTTCAAAAGCCTTCTGAATTTGAGAGAAGATACATTGAGTAACAAAGATCTTGTCCCATAATTTAAGATATTCATGCATCATTGATTGAATTACTTTTGGACAAGATTTCTATGGAGTTTCTTGGAGAACTTGGTCTAAAACTTGCTTTCTTTCAACCTGATTCTATATTGGTAAACATATGCATTTTCATTCTTTGGATCATAAGGTTGTATCTCTCCTCTAAACTCTGGTTGTAATTCGTTTTTACATTTACAGGTTGTTAGTTGTTATTACAAAAGGATTCTATAAGCTTGTCTAGAGTAGGGTTCTCTAGAGAGAAGAGTAGAGAAGGGTTTCTCTATGTCTTGATGATTAGAGGTCTAAAGGGAGTTTAGATTTCAGTTCTTTATCTATGGTTGATAAAGGATGATCTTTTGTAAGCTTGTAAAGAACATATTTTTGTTAATAGTGGAACTCTAGCCAAGGTTTGGTTAGAAGAAACTGGATGTAGCTTCTCTTGTTGAGGAGTGAACCAGTATAGTTCTTGGTGTTCTTTTAATCTCTTCTTGTTGTCATTGATTGCTAGTATTTTGGATAATCTTTTCAAGATCAACATATAAAAATTTTCTGCTATTGCTTTTTGTGAAGGGTGAGTCTTGATTGACTGAAAGTTTTTCTTTTTAAGGGATGTTCTTGTGATACGATCCTAAATCCACTACTTGTTTCAAAGAAATTTTTAAAGACCCTATTTTAACCAATTGAGCCCCCCTTCTTGGTTAATTGTGTGTCTTCATATTGTTTCACTAAGCTACAAATTATTTCTTCTTCTGAAATTGGCTTGGACATTCGATTACCAAGTTAGGAAATCAATTGATTCAAAGTTGCTAGCCAAATTTCAATTAAAATTAAGTTCTTAAGAAACTTAGAGAATAAGAATACATCATTCATTTCATATTTGATCAATCACTAAGCATTAAAAAAAATTAGACTATATCACACACATGCCTAGTCTAAAACATTCAATACAAATTCCTAATCTATTAAACATGTTAGACATTGCAGAATTATCAAACCAAAACTAAAAGCTAAGGGCTTTAAGCTTTGATCTAACAAGTATAGGTAGTACTAATTAATTTCTTTAAGTCATCCTCAACTGTGTCCTATACATGCACAACCTTTGGATCCCTCTAATTTTTGTGTGATTCATATGGGGTGTTACAAGCCCACCAACTTCCATTTTGTTCGTCCTCAATCCACATCGTATTGGAAGCAAGGTTTGATCTGATATCATTTGTAACATCTTTGATTGTCGACTTATCAATGATTCTCACACTACGACACTTTATAGAACAACATTTCACTAAACTCCTCGTTGATCAGAACCTCCACCAGTCATAACCCTCTGTAGGTAGCCCTTTTTGAGACGTTAACAATTTTCTTTGGCTACTTACAAGAGTAATAAGTGTCCCCACAAACTAACATGAGGTTTTTCAGTGTGCTTTTTCCTTACTCACACGCTTTTTAGAAAACTTTCTAGAAGGTCACCTATCCTATAACTACTCTAAGCCAAACATGCTTAAATTGAGAGTTCTTATGTGATAAGTTGCTCAAAAGTTGATGCATCTTGTTGGTATAGGTAGTACCACTTAATTCCTTTAAGGCATCCTCAACTATACAGTCTTATACCCGCACAACCTCTAGATTCCTATTATTCTGGTACGATTCGTCTAAGGTGTTACATAATATAGTGCTGCCTATAGGTTCCTAGTGTTAAAAAGTGATGTGCTTGATGTCAACACCATAGTAGAAACCAAGAATGTTGAATTCTTTGAGAATGTGTTTCCTTTGAAATCTAGGTGACCTACAGAAACCAACAGTGATAATTTGAGGATCACCCTAGCACAATCCTTAGAAAACCATAGTGAGTTCATGGATAAGGACCTAAGAAGAAGTAAAAAAAAGGAAACAAACATCTTTCCGAGATGATTTCTATACCTACCTTGTGAAGGATGACCCTATAAGTTTTACAGAAGCCATTAGTTCTTTTGATGCACTCTCTTAGGAACAATTGATTAAGATATAGATTGATTCCATTAAAAAAAATAACACATGGACTTTAGCGGACCTATTGATAAGTATAAAGCTAGGTTGGTTGTAACGCCTCGTTTTACTTTCTTGTATTTTATTGATTTTGAATAAAATATCTTCTCCACTTGCTTTAAAATTATCTTAGTTACAAATTTCATGGAAAATTCTTTTCTTCTCGCTTAAAATAATTCATACGAAAGGTATTAATTTCACTTATTACCCTTTTTATAAAGAAATTATTTTATTCTATAAAATCTCTTTTTCTCCTTTTCCTAGATTAATTCTAAATGAATTAATTATCATCAAACGTTTTTAAGTTCAAAACAAAATAATATACTGTACAAAATACAGTTTAACATAATAAAGTCCAAAATACAAGTGTAACACCCCAAATTTTCAGTCCATTGCTAGGAGAAAAATGCTTTAGGATGGTTAGGAAAATTTTAATTCATTACGATGAAGGATAAATGCAAGCGGAAGAACTAGGACTTAAATACTTCAAGATCACATCAAAACCAACATTAGAATCATGAAAAAGGCTTCAAAAATGATGATTGGTCTGTAATAATCGATTACCA
>PYAF01004295.1:28768-40846 GCA_007407185.1 Glycine tomentella | reverse complement strand
AAATCTCTAAACTCGTTTAGAATTTTCATTTGAATCTTCAATTTCTAAATTTATTTTAAATCAACCAAGAGTTGTTGGAATGTTTTACTTTCTGTTTTCGAAAAAAATAATAATAATCTACTTTCGGTTTTTTTTAAAAAAAAATGTGTTTTGGCAAATAAATACGTAATAAAAGCAAAGTGGAAGCGGTGGTTACAACAAGCCCATGGACTGACCCAAAATCTAGTACAAATTACATATTATCAAAGTAAACACAAAACACAAAATACAAGCAATCCAAGCTTCCTCATCACATCTTCTTCCTAACCATCCATTGCTTAGGCTTCACTGTTCCTCTACTCGCCCAAATAAATTGGGGTCATCACAGGTGTCAACCACAGACACAAAAATAGGGTAAGTTTATGATAAACATAGTTCAAGTCACATAGTATATACAACATACAGATAATCATACAACATACTCATCATGAGATGCATGCTCATCTTCTTTATATGATGCATGAATCTCTTTCAAATTCTCATCAATTGGTACCATAGTCAAGATAGCCCCACCCTCTCTCAGTGGAACGAACTTATCCATTTAGTCAGGGTAGCCCAGTGTCGCGATAGGAAGGTCACCTCCATCCATGTGATCATCATGGTGGTGTGGTCCTCACTGTTTCAACTACCCCCCAGCTCAGACTTCTCTTGTCTGAACGCATGGACTCAGTTAAGCTATCTGACACATCTTCTCTTCACGGACTAACCCCCACCATGCATATGCAGATGAAATATGCATAAATGAATCTCTTTTTATTTCATATTTACTCTTCAACGTTACTCTTCACTTTATATCTCATATGTTCAAATTTTCAACATAGAACTAACACAGAGTTCAACATGTAAAACTTCTTCCACTGATCACATAAAACTTTATAAAAGTACTTAATCATACAACCATAGTTCAACTCCATAAATTTCTCAAAGACAAGTCATAATACATCAAAACTCAAGTATTTGTTCAAACAAATAATTCTTAAACTATCTTTATCATAAAGCTTTATAAGAACTCATGAAATCCATAAATATTCATAACACAAATATTCCAAATCAAAACAATACTTAAACCATCTTTGTCTCTTTAAAACATTTTATCAAACACATGATGTGCTTTCATAGAAACACTCAACAACACAGAGAATAATACATAATTTTTACTAAAGCACTCAATCATGCAAATATAATTCCAATCCAACAACTTCTTATATATATATATATATATATATATATATATTTCACAACATTCAAACACTTATTCCAACAAAACATCACTTAAACAAGGTAACACTTAAACTATATTTAGCATAAACTCCCCTATACATACCTTGTTCTTTCTTCTTAAAAGCTTGGTAAACTTCCTCCTAAAAGCTCCTAGATCCCACGTGAAGTATCAAGACGGCAAGGCTTAGGTTTTGCTTTTATTTTTTCTTGAAAGTGGAAGATGCAAAGGATGTAACATGAAAGGATAAAAGGAAAGGATGAAAGGAAGAGATTGCACGTGTATTTAGCTTGAAGGGACTTGAATTTTCAATCCCTACCCCCTTATTTATAGTGTTGATGAAATGGTTTTAAATGCTTAGCCATGAAAATATCTCTTAGGTTATGATTAATTAACTTTCCAAATGGACCAATGGCAAGACTCCTTGCTTTTTAACCATCCAAGTGTCCATTTTCTTGATTGTTCTCAACATTTCTCCATTCCTCTTGATATTACACGTGCAAAGGCTTAGCTTGGAGAGTAATCTTTTATATTTTCCTTTTCTTCGTTCTTGAGTTTTCCCAAAAATCCGTTTCAGTAAATTATTGATTCTGGATTCGTTAACCGTTGAATCTCCTCAAAATTTTAAAGGCACACTCCTATCTCACATATATAACTTTTGACCGTTGGGATTGTTGAAACAATGTCTAGAACTGTCCACGTGTTCTGCCAAAGGGACAAGATAAGATTTTTGTCTTTTAAGAAAAATCTTACTTAAACTAAATCTACACGATACAAATGTCTTGACACTTGTTTGATTCATGAAGCCTTCTCTTAATCTTCTTCCAAGTGTCCTTTGAGTTGGCAAAATCATGAAGCTTCACCATTATTTTCCAAGCTTCACATAAATGTAGAGGGAAAATCTTCATCATGTGCCTTACAAGTGTCCTAACACTTGTATTCATCACATGACTTTACTTTTATAAGTGGTTTTCATAAATATTCTCTTCCTTTCTACATTATTCTACACGTGCTCTTCAACCTAAGAGTGGGGACATAAGTTTTTCTTCCTTTTATACCATTGAATACTTAAGAAAAACCTAATTCCACTTATGGTTTCCTGTCATAACTATTTTGATAATCTGCTATTTAATAGTATTCTGTATTTCCATCAGGTTCTTACAGAATCCCTAAGAATATCTGATCATTTCGGGTCTGAAGGCATCATGGTAAATTCATCCTTCATCCTAGGGCATAATTGTCATTTCCATCATAGAAATATCTATTCAGAATATCTAAGGATATTCTTATCATTTTCAAAATATCCAAGGGTATTTGTGTAAGTTTTCATCTTAAAATATCTAGGGGCACTTTTGTAATTCTCAAAATGTCCAAGGGCATTATCGTCCTTTTACCTTCAAGGGCATTTTTGTCATTTCTAATTTACGGTAAGGGCAATATGGTTATTTTTCCCCAAACACTTCCGTGATGTTTCTAATTGATATTTCATCCACATAATCAAATCTTTCCTAACTTAATACTTTCATAAATATCTATTGAACTATAGTTATGAAAATTTTTGGGGTGTTACATTGGTAGCTAAAGGGTTTACTCAGAAAGAAAATGTAGATTACTTTGACACCTTTGCCCCTGTGACTAGGATTTCCTCTATTCGAGTGTTGATAGCTTTTGCTTCTATACATAAGTTGGTGATTCACCAGATGGATGTAAAAACCACCTTTTTGAACAGTGATATAGAGGAAGAGATCTATATGACTCAACTTGAAGGTTCAGTTATACTTGGTCAAAAGGACAAAGTGTGCAAACTCCTAAAATCCCTTATGGACTTAATCAAGCACCAACACAATGGCATGATAAATTCAATTATGCTCTGCTTAATGATGACTTTTCATATAGTGAAACTGATAAATGTGTTTAAACAAAAATTGAAAATAGTGATTATGTGATTATATGTTTATATATGGATGACATGTTGATCTTTGGTACTTGTAATGACATAGTCCTTAGGACTAAAGCTTTCTTCGTTCTAAGTTCGACATCAAAGACATGGGAGAAGCAAGTGTTATCCTGGGAGTTAGAATTGTAAGGAAGGGTGATAGTATTCTACTATCCCAAGGGCATTATGTTCAGAAACTCCTTAAGAAGTTTGGTTACTATAACCTTAACCCAGTAAGTACCTTTTATGATGCTAACTCTCAGTTGAAGAAAAATTGAGGAGACTTCGTTGATCAAAATCAATATGCCCCAATTATTGGGAGTTTACTGCATCTTATGAACTTTTCAAGATCATACATTGCATATGCAGTAGGCAGATAAGTAGATATGCTCATAGTCTCAATCAAGACCATTTGGAAGCTCTTCTGAGATTTATGAATACTTGAGAGGTATCATGGAATATGGTATTGAGTATATTGCATTTCCCATTGTACTGGAAGAGTATAGGATGCTAACTGGGTCTCCGTTTCAGATGAGACAAAATCCACCAGTGGTTATGTATTCACACTTAGTGGTAGTACAGTTGAATGGAGATCAACCAAACAATCCATAATTTGAAGATTAACTATGGAATTAGAGTTCATAGCTATGGAGTTAGCTGGTAGTGAGGATGAGTGGTTGAAAAACTTCTTAGCCTACATTCCTTTGGGAATGAAACCAACCCCGTCAGTGTCAATACACTATGATAACCAATTGGTGATAGCCATAGTGAAAGACAAAACCTTTAATGGAAAAAAATAGACCTATAGAATTTAGAAATAATGTGGTAAAGCAAATGCTAAAGGATGGAACAATTTCCATTGGCTATATGAAGTCATGAGGAAATTTGGCAGACCTTCTAAGGAAACCCCAAGGGAAGAAACTGATATACGAAATATCAAGGGGAATGAGACTTAAGCCACTTGAAACAAACAAGTGATGGTAACCTAACCTTTGTGATTAGAGATCCCATGAAGAAGGTTCATATGGGTAAAAACAAATCACTTGTTAGTTCTACTAGCACTAAAATTAAATAATTTTAGTCCATTCCTTTGGTGTGAGAAAGCGCTAGATATTGCATTAATGAGAGGTTAAGCTTAAAGCTTTTGATGAATTTCATGTCCCTTATGGGTGATGTATAATTGCAACATACACTTGATGAAATCACCTATATAAGTGTCAAGCAGGGCCGCTTGCATGAGATAGCGGCGAAATCTCTAGAGCATTCATGAATATTGGGTGAACGCATAGCCTAATAGTGCAAAACAATGATAATAACAAGTTTTGTGGAGGTGTAATGTGATTGGTAGACCACTGACATACATTAAGCATTTTTGGTTCATATAGCTTGCTACACCAATTACGTTATGTGATAGGTCCTGTCAATCCAGGATTGGTTCATATAGCTTGTTACACTAGATCCTAAACATTATATCCTAAATGAGAACCCAAAACCTTTCTTTCTTCCTTTCTTATCCTTTTAAAATCTTTTTAAAATATTTTGAAACATTTTGAAATATGTGGGCGATTGTTGTATTTTTGTCGAGTATTTCAAAAGTTTCAAGTCCTACATTGAGTAGTTTAACTTTTCTCAAAAGTTATATATATCTACACGAGATAAGATGGGTTAAACTAGCTAGAAGAAGCAAAGGTCTTGCGCGTGTGAGATCGGGCCAAGTTGGCTCGATATAGTCAGGCAACAAATAAATATAGATATGGATTAGCTACTGCAACATAAATAGAATATATAACAGTTTATAGAATGTATTTTTTTTTTATAATTTTCAAATTAGAAAATGAAGGATGTTTTGATATAAAAAAAAATTTAAACATCATTCATATAAAATTTTTATAAATCTATTTTTTTTATCAATAGTTGTGTAAATTAAATTTATATTTAAATATAGGTTTATAAATTAAATTTAAATATAAATATCTAAGAGTCTTTAACATAAAAAATCAATAATTATAAAAATCATCCCAATGAATTTGTCTAAAAATAATTACTCATGTGACAAATGAATATAAAGATAAATTAACACAACATAAATAAAATACACAATTATTTAATTTTTTTTATATTTTCAGGTTAAAAATATGAAGAAAGTTTTGAAATAAAAAAATATAAACATCATTTTATAAGTTTATACATTAATTTAATATAAATATGTAAGAGTCTCTTGACATAAAAAAAATAATAATCATTTAAAAATTAATCAAAAAAATTGATTTGCCTTGAAATGGTTACCTGTAAGACGGATGAATATTTTAAAATATAGATTAACATAAAATAAATAATATTAATATTAAAAATATAATATTTTTATACTTTTAAATTTAAAAGATGAAAAATATTTTATTTATAGAAAAATTATATACATTAAATTTAAATACAAACATCTCAATGAATATAAAAAATAATCAACCTAATAAATTTGTAGTTATATGTGTCTGATGTATATCAATAAGAGCAATTGTTTAAAGTTTAATTAAAACATTTAAATTTCTCTAAAAAATGAAAACATTTAAATTTATACCTGCCGAAGAAAGAAGCGGCCTCCGCACTGCCACGATTTGTGTTGCTGCGCGTCATGAATAGCCCTTCTTCCGATTCCCCATTGGCAAAATCAGACAGAGACAGAAAAAGAACCCATTCCGTTATTTCTCACTCGCTACTTTCCCGAGAAATTCCCCGAGAAAGGGAAAGAAAAACACCAAGAGAAACCCTAGTAAGCACCAAAATCCAAAACAATCTCAATCCCGATCCCGATCCCGATCCCGATCCGATCCAACGAAATGGATCATTACAAGGTTCTCGGCCTGCACCGAACCGCGACCAAGGAAGAGATCAAAGCAGCGTTCAAGAAGCTAGCGTTCCAGTTCCACCCGGACAAGCATTCGAAATCGCCGAAGGCCGTTCGGGAAAACGCCACACTTCGATTCAAGCAGGTCTCCGAGGCCTACGAGGTTCTGATGGACGATCGCAAGCGCGCCGATTACAATTTCCGGCGGAGCTCCGGCGCCGGCACCGGAAACAACTACTATTCCCAGTATAGCTACGGAGACGGTAGGAGTAGGAACAGTTATTATGAGTATACACCTAGGTCTGGTGGTGGTGGCGGCGGCGGCGGCGGCGGCTTCGCGTCCAAGTTCGAACTTGCGTTTCGGATATTGACGGCGCGGTCTTCGCTTCTCAATCTCGGCTTCGCAGCGTAATGAACTGTCCTTATTCTTTGTGATTGTTAATTGCTGTTTGTTCAAGTTGGTTTTGATGCTAGGAAGCAAGATATTGTTCTTCTAGTTCAATTAAATTTTGATAATTAGTGGCTGGCTTCTTACAGGCATAGATGTTTTATGTATTCTTTTGAGTTGTTCTGATATGAAGATGATTATTAGCTGAAGAGGAATGCTAGTAACATACCTGTAACACAATAGTTCTACTAACATACTCTTCACTGTGTAGTTGGAATTTATTGGAAGTTACGAAATTGAGTGTGATTCATTCAATATGAAATGGGACCTACAAAGTTATGTAATTTCCGATAAATTTAACCAATAGTATTGCTAGCAATTCTCTTGAATTGATTAGTATCCTGATGGCAGCTTTGGATATCTTGCTAGATTTGTTTGCCTAGTACTTTGTAATTTCTTTTTGGCTGATTCCATTCACAACTTATTGCCTATTGTTATTAGTATAGATATCATCCTTGAACTTGAAATGTAATTCTTAGTTAAAATTTTGGTGATGCTTATCAACCTTGTATAATAAATTAGAGTCCTGTGAGAGTAGGATAATTTGCTTACAAAACCCTATTTCTTCATCAAAGACATGATTTGTTGGTTGAAAACTGCCTATCTTGTTCTTTTTTCGTTTTTAACCATTTAACAGTTAACACACAGTTCACTCCTGGCTTCCTATTTTGTAAGGAAATTATCCCACTCTCATAGGACTCCAATTTATTATACAAGGTTGATAAACATCACCAAAATTTTAACTAAGAATTAAATTTCAAGTTCAAGGATGATATATATGCTAATAACAATAGGCAATAATTTGTGAACGGAATCAGCCAAAAAGAAATTACAAAATACTAGGCAAACAAATCTAGCAAGATATCCAAAGCTGCTATCAGGATACTAATCAATTCAAGAGAATTTATCGGAAATTACATAACTTTGTAGGTCCCATTTCATATTGAATGAATCACACTGAATTTTGTAATTTCCAATAAATTCTAACTAAACAGTGAAGAGTGTTTTTTTTTCTTCAACTTTCTCGTATCTATAATTGGGTTCATCTACTACCGACCCCAATTAACTTGAGTTAAAGGTGCCGTTGATGTTGATCAATTACACAAATAAAATTTGCTTAATTTGATTTATCATATTTCCTATTTATCTGCAAATCCATATGTAAGATTCTGCGTATAGTGGTTGATGCAAGTTTATATATTTTCTAACAATTCATCTTAATATATGAAATTAGAGTACACTTTCTTGCAAGTGAGTTAATGATAGATTTATTAATAGATGGGGTCAGGTGTATAATAGAAGAAAAGCCAATTAGTGGCTCTGTTAGTGAAGTCTGTAACTGTTAGTTGGTGGTTAGTTAACTAACTGAAGTAACTAACAGTTAGTTACTAAGAGGGGATATTATAAATAAGAGAGAAAGAGAGGGAAGAGGGGTTGGGAAATTAGTAGGAGGTTGAGTGCACCTCGAATACACTATGTACTTGCTGTAATTGCTGTAACTGCATTTTACATCAATACAGTTCATCTTCTTCTTCATTTTCTGGTCCAGTTCCTAACAATGGTATCAGAGCTCCGATTCTGGAGCTGTGAGGTGTTAATGGTGGCTAAAGGCAGCACGGAAATGGAAGCTTATGTGGATGCGATAGAGAGGGCCCTGGAAAGTCGCGAGGTGATGGAAGCGCGGTTTGGGTCGACGAAGGCGATGATGCAGAGGTTAGCGATGGCTATGGAGAAACAAGCGCCGCCAGTTGACATGCGAGTGCCGCCAGTGGACGCGCGCGAAGGGGAACCAGGGGGGAAACCGCGGAGGAATGAGCGAGACAGTGGGTCACGTTGGTGGAGTATTGAGATGCCGACGTTTGTTGGGGAGGATGTGTTTGGGTGGTTGGCCAGGGTGGAGCATTTTTTCCGGTTGCAGGAGATAAACGAAGAAGAAAGGATGGAGGTGGTTCTGTTGGCTTTGGAAAGTGAGGCCCTGGGGTGGTTTTAATGGTGGGAGCAGAGAAACCCGAACCAGTCTTGGGAAGGGTTCGTCTCTGCACTTACTCAAAAGGTTCCAAGGGTCAATGATGGGAAGTCCATTTCAAACCTTATTAGCTTTGAAGCAGGAGGAGGCAGTGCAGGATTTTATAAGCCAATTTGAGAAGCTAGTAGGCACAGTGAAAGGGCTGGATGAGGTGTTCTTGGTGGAAGTTTTCTTGAAAGGTCTAAAAGAAGAAATAAGTACAGAAGTGAAGTTGCATGACCCAAGAAATTTAATGGAGGTCATGGGTAAGGCTAGACAGGTGGAAGAAAAGATAAGGGTCTTGGCAAAACTTGCAAGAAGCAATGGGAGGGGATTTTCTTTACAGAAACCCAATTTCTGGAGCCAAAAGAATTGGAAAGAAGGGCCAACAGTGGCAGGGAAGGGAGTGGAATCTGGAATGACAGCTAAGACTAGCAGTGAGAGCTGGAGGGGAAGGAGGACATTCCACAAACTGTCCCCGGTGGAAGTGAATGAAAAGATGAGGAAGGGGGAGTGTTTTACCTGTGAAGAGAAATACCCACCTACCCATGTGTAAAAACAAGCAATTAAGGTTGATGGTGGTGGAAGAAGAGGAGGAAGAGGAGTTGCAAGAAGAAAAGGCAGCTGAAGATGAGCACTGCATATCATCCTCAGACTGATGGGCAGACATAAGTGGTGAGCAGGTGTTTAGAAGCTTACTTAAGGTGTTTGACTGGTACTAAACCAAAGCAGTGGCCTGATATGTTAGCTTGGGCTGAGTTTTGGTTTAATACTAATTACAATATTTCAGCAAAGATGTCTCCTTTCACAGCTCTGTATGGGCAGAAGCCTCCCTTGTTAATCAAGGGAGCTGATCTACCTTCTAAGCTAGAAGAAGTTAATAAGCTGAGCAAAGATAGTGATGAGCTGATTCAGGAATTGAAGATGAATTTTGTAAAAGCTCAAGAGTAGATGAAGGAATATGCAAATAAACATAGAAGAGAAATAGAATTTCAAGTAGGAGATTGGGCATTTTTAAAGTTGCAGCCTTACAGGATGAAATCTTTGGCAAAGAAGCCAAATGAGAAGTTGAGCCCAAGGTTTTATGGACCTTATAAGGTAATTCAGAAGGTGGAGGAAGTGGCTTATAGGCTGGAACTGCCAGAGGACAGCAGGATTCATCCTGTATTCCATGTGTCTTTACTCAAGAAAGCTGTCAAGTCTACTTGTTCTCTTCAACCATTACATAGGGCTCTGAATGAGAATTTGGAACTGCAAGTACAAGCTGAGCAGATTATGCAAACAAGAGTTACAGAGGGGGGACAGCAAGAGGTGCTTATTAAATGGCAAGGACTGCCACATCATGAAGATAGCCGGGAAAGTCTGGAAGAAGTCAGAACTGTTTTTCCTCAATTGGACCTTGGGGAAAAGGTCCATCTTGAAGGGGAGGGTATTGATAGATGTATTAATAGATGGGGTCAGGTGTGGAATAGAGGAAAAGCCAATTAGTGGCTCTGTTAGTGAAGTCTGTAACTGTTAGTTGGTGGTTAGTTAACTAACTGAAGCAACTGACAGTTAGTTACTAAGAGGGGATATTATAAATAAGAGAGAGAGGGAAGAGGGGTTGGGAAATTAGTAGGAGGTTGAGTGCACCTCGAATACACTCAGTACTTGCTGTAATTGCTGTAACTGCATTTTACATCAATACAGTTCATCTTCTTCTTCATTTTCTGTTCCAGTTCCTAACAGTTAATCTCTTAGTCTACTCCCTTTAAGAAAGGTTAAATTACTCAGTATGTCCCTGAACTATTTGCGAATTTTCAACTAGGTCCGTAAACAAAAAAAAGTTGGTCCATGGGGTTACTTTGGCTTAAAACCACCTCAAAATGACAATTTGTCGCAGTTTTAGAAACCCTAGGGACTCAATTTTTAAAAAAATTGACAGATCAGGACCTAATTAAAAAAATGGTTTAGGGGCATATTTGAAAATTTGCAAGTAGTCCAGGGACCCACTAAGTAATTTAATCTTAAAAAAATAACATGTCATTCTTAATCCATCTTCTTTTAAAATTTAAATTCAATTTCTGTTGAATTTATTATGCATATCTTCTTCGTAATTTTAAATATTTGTTGTTTTAACCTGTAACTGGATACATGATAGGACAACCTGAAAACTAGCTGAATCTGAATACAGTTATCCAGATATATGCATGAATTCAACAATTCTTCTTGTTATATCGGATATTGAGTTCATGAATAAAACTTCTCTTGGATCTATAATATTCTTGATGATGATAGATCATGCAAAAGGATATTCTAGGGGATGTTACATAAGCACTAAATCAAATTTACTTCTATCACTCCATCTTATCATTAATTTTATCTGTGAATAACTATCGAGTGCTTTGGTTCTTTTTGTTTAAAGATATCTTTCCAATAACCTGATGAAAGATTTTGGTTCAGAGCTATATTAGGTGGGATAGTTGTCATTGATTCAGGTGGAGAATCCTTATGGAGAATGCAAAATTCTGGGGTAAGATTTTGATTTTCTCTCTTTTTTCTGATTTTGCTGTACCACTTTCCAGCTTAATTATTGTCTTTATTTCATTTATTCAGGATAATTATGAAAGTACATATCCTGTAACATATAACTGATTCATAAGCATGGGCTTTTTCTTTGTTCTCAATCATGTATGTGTTTTCTTTTGTTAATGTGAAGAAAAAATTATTTATATGATAAATCCCGCCTCAAAGATGCTTAATGACTCAAAGTAAGATACAAAGATCACTTTGGCTAGCAAAATTTGTTATTGACTCATTCACCATATTACAATTCTGTGGAATATAACCTCAATCAAAAGATTGTAAACTATGAAAGCAAGAGTCATAACAGTAGATTTCTGGTGGAATGTTTTGTAGGCTGAACTTCCATTTGGCTTGTGAACTTGACAGGAATTTGTTGGTCTGCACTGGTCTGGTCTATTCATTCTCTGTTAGGTACTGGTTCAGAATAGAGAAAAAGAAATTGCTTTATTCAATCTTAGAGACTCAGCTCCTGAGTACACAGTGATCTTCGAGGGTCACTTCCTCCAATTACAATCTATATCCCCCTGATTACTCTCAGCCTTATCCTATTTATACATTCTTCTCTAATCAGTTAGTTGTAACTAACTCAGCTGAGTTATACTAACTGCTTAATTGCTATCTAAACCCCCTTGCATAAGTTTGACCCCACCTCCTATCAATACCCTCCCTTTGAAGCTGGACCTTGTCCCCAAGGTCCAATTCAGGAAACACTTTCTGCAATTCTTCAGCCAACTCCCAGCTATTCTCATGGTGGGGTAACTCTCTCCATTTAATCAAAACTTCTTGTTTCCCAGCTGCATTTGTCCTCTGCTTTAGAACCTTTTTTGGCTGCATTTGAAGTTCCCACTGCTCATCCAACATTGCTGGCAGTGGTTGAGGTACAGCAGTTGCTTTTACTGATTTTTTAAGCACTGAAATGTGAAAAACTGGGTGAATTTTACTGCCTGCAGGAAGTTCTAATTTGTAAGCCACTTCTCCCAGCTTCTGTATAATTTGGTAGGGTCCATAAAACCTGGGACTTAAT
>PYAF01004295.1:7416-26494 GCA_007407185.1 Glycine tomentella | reverse complement strand
CTGTACACCAATATATCATCAAAGAAAACCAGCACAAATTTCCTTAAAAATGGTCTGAAAACTTCATTCATTAAGGACTGAAAAGTTGAAGGAGCATTGGTCAACCCGAAAGGCATGACCAAGAACTCATAATGACCTTCATGAGTTCTAAAAGCTGTTTTGTGCACATCTTCAGCCTTCATTCGAATCTGATGGTAGCTAGACCTTAGGTCTAATTTAGAAAACCATTGTGCAACTCCAATCTCATCCAATAACTCCTCTATGACAGGTATAGGAAACCTATCTAGTATTGTAATTTTGTTAAGCCTCCTATAATCCACACAAAACCTCCAGCTTCCATCTTTTTTCTTAACCAAAATAACAGGGCTAGCAAAAGGGCTATTGCTTGGCCTAATAATGCCAGCCATCAGCATCTCCCTAACTAACCTTTCAATCTCATCTTTTTGATAATAAGGGTACTTATAAGGTCTAATATTAGGAATTTTATTACCTTGTGTTAGACCTCAAATAAAGGAAACATATGTAGCTAGGACTCATGGCAGGTTTAGGAAGAAGCCTGAGTCAAAGTGAAACCTGTAACTGGCTAATGCCAGTTACAGCTTAGACAAATTAGTAATGCTGACCTGTAATAGCTGGTACAGAGGAGTAGTGACTTTATATAGGGGTCTGTGAATAGGAGGGGGGACGGTTATCATTTTGTAAGGTTGGTTCGGGGAGGTTAGGTTCATCTCCTCATGGTGTAACTGAATTCATTCAATAAAACAGAGATATTCTCGAGTGTTCTATCACTGCTATCAGAGCATCGATCCAGAACCTTCAGTGGTGGCGTTTGGCGTGACTCTGATAATTGTGGCTCATCAAATTCGAATCGGATTCCTGCGATTTGGGGAATTGCGAGTGCCAGAAGCTTGCGGTTTAGTGATTGGCGAAATCATATGGTGTCGACGAGAGGAGGAATGGACGCACGCGTAGAATTTTTGGAACGAGGTTTCGAAGGACTGATCCAAACAAGAGAAGAGTTAGTGACGTTGAGAAGATTGAACGAAGAAGACAGAGCAGAAAGGGCGGAATTGCGAGAACAGTTGGCACAATTGATGATGACGGTGAGAAGCTTGTCGCGCGCGGAGGAGGGAAGTGAAAACAGAGGTCGCGATAGAGACGAACAGCGGAATCGCGAGGGTACAGTGCGCGAAAGGGAAGAGAGATGGAGGAAGCTTGAAATACCGATTTTCAATGGTGATGATGCATATGGTTGGACGAATAGAGTGGAGAGGTACTTTATGTGAAAGGAGTGGAAGAAGAAGAGAGAATCCAGGCAGTGATGGTAGCTATGGAGGGAAGAGCATTAAACTGGTATCAATGGTGGGAGTTTTGTGAAGAAAGTCCTAATTGGAAGGATTTTAAGCAGGCTGTGATTCAACGTTTTCAACCATTGATGAGCCAAAGTCCATACGAATTACTGCTTAGTCTGAAACAAGATCAGACAGTGGAGGAATATAGAGAGAAGTTTGAGCTTTATGCAGCACCTTTAAGAGGTACTGAACCTGAATATTTGAAGGGGATATTTTTGAATGGATTAAAGGATGTAGTAAAGGCAGAATTAAAACTCCATCCAGTGAAAAATTTGACTGAATTAGTGGAGTTTGCACAGAGGATAGATGAGAAGAACCAGCTGTTGGAGAAAGGGAATGTTGCAAGTATGAGAGGAAATTCATCAAAAGT
Organism: Glycine tomentella; assembly: GCA_007407185.1. Lineage (NCBI taxonomy): Eukaryota > Viridiplantae > Streptophyta > Magnoliopsida > Fabales > Fabaceae > Glycine > Glycine tomentella. The sequence goes on along the minus strand of PYAF01004295.1, from coordinate 24,772 downwards.
CTATAGTTCATCAAGGACTGTGACTTGGGAGCCAAGCAGCAGATCAAATCAGGTCAGGAATAAAGAAGCAGTTTCTAGCAGTGACTCGAGTAGTGTGAAGCCAATGGGAACTTATAGGGGCAGACATTTTAGAAGGTTATCTGATGCTGAGTTTCAAGAAAAGGCTGAAAAGGGGTTATGTTATAGGTGTGATGGAAAATTTGGACCTGGCCATATCTGTCCAAATAAATAGTTACAGGTGATGATTTTGGGGGAGGAACAGAATGAAGAGGAAGAAAAGGAAGAGGAGTTTGGGGAAGAGGATAAACAGTTGCAAAATATCCAACTATCATTATATAGTATAGCTGGATTAACTACAAAAAAATCTATTAGACTGTGGGGGATAATTGAAGGAACAAGAGTTATGACCTTAGTAGATTGTGGAGCTTCCCACAATTTCATCTCAAGGACAGCAGTGAGAGTATTGCAATTAGAGGTGACTGCTACTAAACCCTATACAGTAGAAGTGGGAGATGGAAGGAGAATTCATTGTGAAGGAGTGTGTAGAAGGGTCAAATTACAGATACAAGATCTGCAGATTGTGCAAGATTTTTTTGTATTTGACATGAGAGGGGTGGATGTGGTGCTAGGTATGGAGTGGTTAGCATCTTTGGGAGAAATAAAGGCTAATTTCAAATAACTAACTTTGAAGATTCCTAAAGAAGGAGGATCAATTGTATTAAAAGGGGAACCAGCCCTAACAAGGTCTGTAGCTTCTTTAAACTCAGTTTTAAAGGCTGTAAGAGGTGAAGGTGAAGGGTTTATGTTGTATTGTAGTGTGTTGAATGCTGAAAAAAATGAAAAGGTAGTTCCTACATGGATGGAAGATTTACTGCAGGAATTCGAGGGAATATTTCAGGATCCTAGTGGTCTTCCTCCTTCAAGGAAGCATGACCATGGGATTGAACTGAAACAAGGAGCTGAAATTCCCAATGTAAGACCTTATAGGTATCCCCATTATCAGAAAAATGAGATTGAAAGATTGGTTCAGGACATGCTGAATTCAGGAATTATCAGACCTAGCATTAGCCCCTATGATAGTCCCATTATATTGGTAAGGAAAAAAGATGGTGGATGGAGATTTTGTGTTGACTATAGGGCATTGAATAAAATAACAGTTCCTAATAAATTTCCTATACCAATTATTGAAGAATTGTTAGATGAATTGGGTGAAGCTGTAGTATTTACCAAGCTGGACCTAAAATCAGGTTATCATCAAATAAGGATGAGAGAGCAAGATATTGCTAAAACTGCCTTTAGAACCCATGAAGGCCATTATGAGTTTATGGTCATGCCTTTTGGGCTCACAAATGCCCCTTCTACATTCCAGGCTTTGATGAATGAGGTACTGAAGCCTTTTCTGAGGAAATTTGCATTAGTTTTTTTTTATGATATTCTCATTTATAGTAGAACTATAGCATATCATCTTAAGCATGTTAAAGATGTATTACTGCTATTAATTGAGAATAACTTCCTGGTGAATAAAAAGAAGTGCAGTTTTGGGCAGAATAAGGTGGAGTATTTGGGCCATATTATTTCAGGGGAGGGGGTGGCTACAGACCCAAAAAAATTGGAAGTCATGAGAAGCTGGCCCATTCCGAAGAATGTGAAAGCTTTAAGGGGTTTTCTTGGTCTTACAGGGTATTACAGGAGATTTGTGCAGAATTATATGATCTTCTCCCTATGAGGAGGCAGCCCTTGGGGCTCCTTAAAAACCCCTTCAAACAGCTCCAGTACTTGTTCCACTTCATCAGGTACTAATTCTGCCATTTTTTTCTGCTCTGCAGTTTTAACTTCCAACATGAATCTCTGCTCATCCTCTCCCATGCCCCCCTTGATCAATTTTAAACTAATAACAGATTTAAGCAATTCAGGTTCAGCCTTTAGCACAATCTTTTTATTCTGGACCTTAACAGCCAAAGTCAATTTATCAAAATTAGCCTTCACTTCTCCCAACCTAGCCAACCACTCCACACCTAAAATCACATCAGCCCCTCCTAATTCAAACAAGGAACAATTTTGCACCACATGTAATCCTTGTAACTCCATTTGTAATGAATTACACACTCCTTGGCAGCTTATTTTGTGTCCATCTCCTACCTCCACATAATAAGTTTTGGTAGGAGTGCCTTCCAATTCTAATTCCTGCACTAACTTCATAGAGATAAAATTATGAGTTGCCCCACAATCAATCAACACTACTACCTTCCTATCCTTGATGCTTCCCCATAGCTTGAGTGATCTCTTAGAAGTAAATCCCTCAATACTATGTAATGACAGCTGATGTACTTCCCCCACTTCCTCTTCTTCACAGCCTCCATGATCTTCAGTTTCATCTTCACTCCCTCCTTCCTCCAAAATCATCACCCTTAGCTGTTTGTTTTTACATACATGTGTGGGGTGGTATTTTTCATTGTAAGTAAAGCATTCTCCTTTTCTCATCTTTTCATTCACTTCCAAGGGAGACAATCTTTGAAAATTTTTCTTTTTATTTGGACCCTCACCACCTATTGTGGCCCCTCCCATAACTTCCACTACCCTTCCACCCCCTGGCTGCCAATCTTTTCCATTCCTGGGACCAGAAAAATTAGGTTTGGCCACAGGAGGTATCCATTTGGCTGCTCTAGGTACCCTATCCAGCACTCTGTTTTTCTCTTCAACCTGCCTTGCCTTCAACATAGTGTCTAGCAAGGTTTTAGGTTCATGTAACCTAACCTCAGTCCCAATCTCTTCTCTTAATCCCTTCACAAACACTTCCATTAAAAAATTCTCACCCAATCCCTTACCAGCACCTACATGTTTCTCAAAAAGCCCAATGTAGGCTTGAACAGATTCCTCTTGCTTTAAAGACAACAAAGCCTGGAAAGGATTTCCCAAATTGGAGCTTTGAAACCTTTGTACCAAAGCTGTATTGAAATCCTCCCATGACTGATGCGCACTCCAGTTCTCCCACCATTGATACCAAGCCAAGGCTTCTCCCTCCATAGCTACCAGTATCGCCTCTAATTTCTCTTCTTCCCTCACATGTTGTAGCCGAAAAAACCTTTCCACCTGTGAAACCCACCCTATCGGGTCTTCCCCTGAAAAAATCGGCATCTCGATTTGCCGCCATTGTCGCGCTTCCACTTCATCTCCCTCGCGATTCTTGTTTCTTGCTTCTCCTTTCGGTCTCCGCTCTTCCCTCGCTGGAGGTTCCAGGTTTGCGGCCAATTTTTGCAGTATTCTCTCTATCGCGTCTAACCGGTTCTCCATCTTGACCCAATTAGTCTCCGTTGCGACCCGATAAGCCTCCATGGCTTCGCGATCAAGCTCCCTGGCCTCGCCCGACTCCTCCAGTGCTCGCTCCATCACTTCGATTCTGGCGTCCATCTTGTTGCTGTTCCTCGTTCCCATTCACCTCACAAGCCCCAAGATTGGAGCTCTGATACCAGTGTTAGGTACTGGTTCAGAATAGAGAGAAAGAAATCGCTTTATTCAATCTTAGAGACTCAGCTCCTGAGTACACAGTGATCTTCGAGGGTCACTTCCTCCAATTACAATCTATATCCCCCTGATTCCTCTCAGCCTTATCCTATTTATACATTCTTCTCTAATCAGTTAGTTGTAACTAACTCAGCTGAGTTATACTAACTGCTTAATTGCTATCTAAACCCCCTTGCATAAGTTTGACCCCATCTCCTATCATTCTCTGTTCTCTCTTTTCCTCCTTTCCTTCTATACCTAAATCTCTAATTTCAACACCATTATCAGAAGGTTCTACAAATTCTCCTTCCTGCAACTGTCCTCTCATTCAAACAACAACTATTTTGAAATCTACCTTAAGTTTGCCTATATGAACACTTAATGCGTGATTGGAACCTGCTCTGAATAGCAGAAAACTGGAATTTAACACAAACTACAAAATCTTAAAATATAAAGTTACAGAGTCAGATACTGCTAGTATTGTGAGGGCCAAGCTTTCTTCCAAATCCCACTCCTCAACCAACTCCTTGCTTACCCTCTCTCCCATTTTTGCCTCACAGTCACATTTATTTCCCCTTCTGCTCTAACAGAACGCCACTATGTCTTTCTCCTCCCTATTGCTGCTAGCCTTATAGGCTAGTGAAAGAAAATCCCCTTACGCATGTTGCTTTCCACCTCTACTCTGGCTTATGTGAATCATTACCCTAGCTTTTACCTTTACTTCTCTTCCTAGTCTTATGTGCTATATTAATAGAAGGGTACTTATCACCACTCCTTTTCTTTGTGTTTTCCTGTTGTGAAGTTTTTTGCTAACTCCTATAACAGTGTCCACACCCATTACATCCAAATTCACCTTAGGGTGAGGGTAAAAAATTCCTGAATCATTTTAATTAGAAAAATCGTATTGAAAACTGATCCACATTTTTTTTATCTCTATTTTTGCACCCTTATCAAACTTACCTTGCATGCGTAGATACTGGGTTTTGTCTTACCAAGTGAAATTGAAGTATGGGGGCTCAGTTTGGTGAAGGCTGACCTCTGGCCTGATTGAATGCTGTCAATTTTTCTTCTGCATTTATTGAAATCTCAGCCACTGGTCTTCGAACTATGCTTCGTCCAGATCAGTTTCTTTTCCCTCACACCCTATACCAGACCATCACAACTGTAAGGATGTTGCAAGATCTTGTCAAGTATCAACTATGGCTAAGCCTACAGGCTTAATGAAGTTTAAACAAACTTGATATTAAGTTAGTTTCACATGTAATTGTTTAAGAATGTTGGATGTTATTATCCCTAATTTATCTTGTCTAGTCTTTTATAGCAAACTTAATGTTATATTAATAGTAAGACACTGTAGTATGTTACTGTTATTTAGTTTAGAAGATAGGACATATATAACTTGAAATATACTTGACATGAGCATTGCTAGACAATACATTTTTTTTGGCATGAATCAATGACAAACTGATGTGAATGGTTTTAGTGAGTTACATACTGTGGTTGAAAATAAAAGAAAGTGGGAGATTGCAGCAAATCAACCCAATGAAATTTTTGCTTACGTGTATAAAACAAGTATTTAGTAATTGATTCTTGGAAATTTTCTGTATAATTTTTTAAGCTTTTGTTCTGGGTTAACTTTATGACTTATGTGCGGAGATACTGAATTGTTCCTTTGTACTTTAATTTGTTTTTGCACTCAGAAATCTTTTGAAGAAGCCCTGAAGTCCATTGAGAAAGCCAAAGCGTATAAAGAAGATAACATCGAGGAACGTCCTTGATTGAATTTGTTTGTTCTTGTTTCACTTGCCACTTGAAAGCTTCATCACGTATAATAAATAATGAATGATTAAGCTTTCATTTTTTGGGGTTGGTTGCAAAAAGAGTATTGAGAAGTGCGATTGTTCTTCTCAGTTCCTTTAGTTGTCTCGTGTAATTTTTCCTGTTTGTTAGTGTTGTGACTAATGGACTTAAATTGGTCACAATGGTGTATCCAGAGACAAGTGATTGTGAGGACCTATCAACTGTGAGGCTATCAGGCAAATGAATATGGACTGGGATTGAACTGATGCAAAAGAACCTAAATGAAACCCAAACTCTTCAAAGTTTGTTATGCCACGTGATATGAACCAATACGGGGTTCATTGTTTTTACGGATCGTCCTTGAAAAGACTTCTTGTTATAACAAAAGAAAAAAGGTGCATGCCAAGTGTTTGACGAAGAGAAATAAAGATAAAGACAATATGAAGAAATAGAATAAAGTAAAAAAATGGAAAAGACAAGAAATGAAAGAAGACATCACACCTTATGAAAAATGATAAATCCTGTGGGGATTCGCCACAAAGATTATAGAAACCTTTGATAAGAATCAATGTTTGGTCCAATTAAGAACCCAAGAGGAACTTCCTCTCACACACTTTTAAAAGTGCAAAGTTTTATTCAATTCAAAGGTGCATCATAAGACAAATTAATGGTTATTTTATAATCAACAAGTGGTGTCTCACTTCTACTTCTCTCTAATGTGGGACTTGAGTAACATATTCCTTATTAAAAATTATACTAAAAAATGTCTAATTTGTGTTGAACTTCATGTCTCATTTTCATCATCGTAGATGTATAATTAGGACTTGAGACTAGAAATACAACTTGTAGGAAATATTTAGAGCTTTCAAATGCATTAAAGAACACCTAAAACAGATATCTAGAAATCGAGTTATGTTCAAAACATTGGAGGTATCTAGGCTCTTCACTCATTAGTTTTTGGGCTCTTCACTCATTTGAATCAGTTGGAGCAATCTAAACTCTTCTTTCGGGTTGGTCTTTGGACTCAAAGCAAGGTTGATATGTTGACCCAATGCTTGAGAAAGGAAGTAGTTCACTTCATGATCCAATGCTTCTTGTGCTTCCTTTGATCTTGCCCTTGTCATGGGGCCTCACAATTCTTGATCCTCATCATACTCCCCTCCTTTAAAAGAATTCGTCCTCGAATTTGGCTCTTCATCACCTACATCAAAAGGACTTAGGTCAGCAACATTAAATGTGGTGTTTACCCCATACTCACCGGGGAGGTCAACTTTGTATGCATTGTCATTGATTCTCTCCAAGATTTGAAAGAGTCCATCTCCTCTAGGCAAAAGTTTTGATTTCCTTTGGGTAGGAAACCTTTCTTTTCTCATATGGAGCCAAACCCAATCTCCAGGTTCATAAACAACTCCTCTTCTGCCTTTGTTTGCTTGTTTAGCATATTGCTCCATTTTTTTCTCAATTTGTGCTTGAACTTTCTCATGGAACTTCCTTACAAAATCAGCTTTAGCCTTACCATCCCTGTGATTCAAAGAAGAAATGTTAGGTAAGGGCAACAAATCAAGAGGGGTGAGGGGATTGAACCCATACACAATCTCAAAGGGTGAGCAACTAGTTGTAGAATGGACAACCCTATTATAAGCAAATTCAACAAGAGGCAAACATTCCTCCCATGTCTTAATATTTTTCTTGATGATTGATCTCAACAAGGTTGAAAGGGTCCGATTTACAACTTCGGTTTGTCCATCTGTTTGTGGGTGGCAAGTGGTAGAGAAAAGGAGCTTAGTACCCAATTTATTCCAAAGGGTCCTCCAAAAATGACTAAGAAACTTAGAGTCCCTATCGAAAACAATACTTTGGGGCATCCCATGAAGCCTCACCATGTCTTTGAAGAACAAATCTGCCACATGGGTGGCGTCATCTACCTTATGGCAAGGTATGAAGTGAGCCATCTTTGAAAACCTATCCACAACCACAAAATGAAATCTTTTCCTCTTTTAGTTCGAGGCAAACCAAGCCAAAGTCCATAGACAAATCGGTCCAAGGAGAATTGGGAATAGGAAGAGGAGTGTATAGACCATGTGGCAAAACTTTTGATTTAGCCCTTTTACAAATTATGCATCTAACACACAACTTATGCACATCGTGGCGCATGCCAGGCCAATAGAAATGTTCATGCAACATATCCCAAGTCTTTTGTATCCCAAAATGACCCATTAGTCCCCCTTCATGTGCTTCTCTCAAAAGGAGTTCACGTAAAGAACATTTAGGCACACACAAATATTTTTCTTTGAAAAGAAATCCATCATGCCTAAAATACCCATCATGCGCCCCTTTTTCACATGCAACATGTATCTTGGCAAAATCATCATCATGCACATACAACTCCTTAATGTGTTCAAAATCAAGCAACTTTGTTTCAAGCATGGCAAGCAAAGTATATCTCCTAGAAAGAGCATCAGCCACAACATTCACTTTTCCTTGCTTGTGTTTAATGACATAAGGAAATTGTTCAAGAAATTTAATCCATTTAGCATGCCTTTTATTGAGCTTACTTTGCCCCTTCAAATATTTGAGTGATTCATGATCACTATAGATAACAAACTGTTTAGACAAAAGGTAATGTTGTCAAGATGAAGAGCCCTTATGAGCGCATACAATTCCTTATCATTAGTGGAGTAATTCAAAACAACATCATGCAACTTTTCACTAAAATATGCAATAAGATGACCCCCTTGTAACAAAACAACCCAAATACCCACATTTGATGCATCACATTCAAGTTCAAAAGATTTGGAAAAATCGGGCAACGCAAGTATGAGAGCATGAGTTAATTTTTCTTTTAGGGCATTAAAACTCTTTTCTTGGGCCTCCCCCCCACTTAAAAGTCACATTTTTTTAACCACTTCATTCAAAGGCGCAACTAGGGTGCTAAAATCTTTCACAAACCGCCTATAGAAACTAGCCAACCCATGGAAACTTCTCACGTCACTCAGATTTTGGGGTGGGCCACTCTCTAATAGCTTTTATCTTTTCTTCATCCACTTGGACTCCTTTGGAACTTACCACAAAGCCTAGGAAAACTACATGACCAGTACAAAAGACACATTTTTCTAGATTAGCATACAACTTTTCATTTCTAAGCACATGCATAACAACCTTAAGGTAATATGGTCTTCTAATGTCATGCTATAGATCAATATGTCATCAAAGTACACAACCACAAACTTTCCCAAAAACTCCCTTAAAACATGATTCATGAGTCTCATAAAAGTACTAGGAGCATTTGTAAGTCTAAAAGGCATAACCAACCATTCATACAAACTATACTTTGTTTTGAAAGCTGTTTTCCACTCATCCCCTTCCCTTATGCGAATTTGATGGTACCCACTTTTTAAATCAACTTTAGAAAAATAGCATGCACCATACAATTCATCAAGCGAATCATCCAAACGGGGAATGAGGTGTCTATATTTAACAGTTATATTATTAACAGCTCTACAATCAGTACACATTCGTCAAGTGCCATCCTTTTTAGGAACAAGGATTACGGGGACAGCACAAGGACTCAAACTTTCTCTTACCCAACCTTTTGCCAACAACTCTTCAACTTGTTTTTGTATCTCTTGTGTCTCTTGAGGGTTAGACCGATAGGCGGGTCTATTGGGCAAAGAGGCCCCTGGCACAAAATCCATTTGGTGTTCAATCCCTCTTAAGGGAGGTAATCCGGGTGGAACACTCTTTGGAAATATATCTCCAAATTCCTGCAAGAGAGAATCAACGACACTAAGAAGAGGGTTAGAGTTAGAATTCAAATACAAGTCCTTATACATGTAAATGTACATTTCTTGTTTTGCCAAACATGCCCTCTTGATATCACTCTCCCTAGCAAATAAGTTTTCTATCCTTCTCTCAAGCACAAGAGTTTGATTTTTATCATGCTCTTCATGTTTAGCTTTAGAAATCTTTTTTTCTTGTTCTCTTTTTATTTTCAAAGCAAGTTGATCTTGGCACACCTCTTTAGGATAAAGTCGTACAAGTGTTATTTTTCGAGAATCATGAGAAAAAGAAAACTTGTTAGTAAAATCATCATGAATAACATGCTTATCAAATTGCCAAGGCCTTCCAAGCAAAATATGGCCGGCCTCCATAGGCACAACATCACACAAAACATCATCCTTGTACTTACCAATGCAAAAACTCACCATCACTTGTTGATTAACAATCAACTCACCATTCTCACTAAGCCATTGGAGCTTGTATGGACGCGAATGAGGTTTGGTACTAAGGTTGAGTTTGTTCACCAAGCGAGTACTTGCCACGTTGATGCAACTTCCCCTATCTATGATCAAGGAACACATTTTTCCTTGAATGATACATCTTGTGTGGAAGATGTTTTCTCTTAGGCTTTGGTCATCAACCACAATTTGGTTTCCCAAGAGTCTCCTTACCATTAATAAGTCACCTTCCAGAGCATAAGCTTCACAATCATCTTCCTTGTCACTTGTAATTGCTTTTTGGGGCACGAGTCACTAGAAATGTGCCCATTGTCCCTTAACACCATTACCCGGTTATTGGGGCATTGTGAGGTGATGTGTCCATTGCCCAAGCACTTAAAGCACTTGATGTTCCTTGCTTTTTGAGTGACAGAAGAAGAAGCATTATTAGTAGAAACCAAAGGACTAGAGTTTTTAGAGAATTTACCTTCTTTGGCCCATGTGGGTGGATCTTCTTTGGGTTGTCTATCTTTCCAAGAGGAATGCTTGAAGTTTGAAGAAGGTTTTCGGTTAAAATACCTCCTTTTGAGTTGTTGCTCAACTTTGATCGATTGATGGACTAAGTCCCCAAGCTCGACATAATGTTGTAGCTCCACAACATCGTGTATCTCTCTATTGAGCCCATGTAAGAATCGCGCCATGACAGCTTTCGGTTCTTCAACAACATTTGCTCGTACCATAGCCACCTCCATCTCCTTATGATACTCATCCACACTTAGACTCCCTTGAGTGAGTCTTTGGAGCTTATTGTGAAGCTCCCTATGGTAATGGGGAGGAACATATCTTTTTCTCATCATTTCTTTCATCTCCCTCCAAGTATTCATCGGTTCATCTCCTATTCTCCTCCTCTCCTTTTGTAATTGGTCCCACCAAATTAGAGCATAGTCTGTAAATTCTATGGCTGCCAATTTGACCTTTTTGTCTTCTCTATAGTTATTGCAGTAAAAAATTTCCTCTATTTTCATCTCCCACTCCAAATAGGTCTCGGGGTCATTCTTCCCTTGAAATTTAGGTATTTTTGTTTTAACCCCCTCAAGTCCTTTATCCCTCTCATTTCTCCTCCTAGGTCTTTTTTCTCTAATATTTTTCCTATGTCTCTTTTCATTCCTTCGCCTATTGTAACACCTCGACTTACCATCTTATTATTTATTGATTTTTAATGAAAAATTCTTTTCAACTTTCTTAAAAGCACTCAATTGAATATAACAAAATTTTGCCAATAACTGATACTCCAAGAAAATTTCATTACTGAATAATATTTATAAATCTGAAGTAATATATATAATAAGATTACCAATTGACACTGGTTTTATTACATAGTACAACTAATTCAAAACACTCTGTACAAAAGAATACATATTCAAACATATCATCTTCAAACAAAATCCTTTTCTTGTAAATAGCTAGTGGTCTCTCTTTGCTGTTCATCTGCTCACCCGAATAAAATCGAGGTCATAGCAGGTGTCAACTGATAAGTTCCCTAATTCAGTTAAATTCATGTTTCGAATACAGACACTTATCTTTTGATTTTAATAACTTTGCTTATAAACTTGCCCTAAACCCAGATAAATTATATTTATTACTTGTATGAATGTATTTTTTATATTTCAGAAGATTAATCCAATCATATTTTGTATTTTGCTAGATTTTGTGAATTCCGAAGCTTCCGTACACTTAGAGCAAGCAAAAATGAATCATAAATGCAAACCTGGGAGGTGCAGCAAGCAAATTAGGCCCAAAATGCATCAAAGCCCAAAAACTCTTCTGGAAGTACATTTAACTCGCCCAAGCGAGTGAATCTAGTGTATTTTGCTCGCTTGGGCGAGCAACACCTGCAATTGGGCCTTCAAGTGGCCAAATGGATGTGCAACTTGGGCCATTAACTCGCCCAAGCAACTGGAACATGAAGAAATTTGTCGCTTGGGCGACCAAACTCGACCAGGCCAGCCCCTATAAATACCCAAGCACCCCCACGGCCATGGACATCCCTTTCACTTCCATTCTTCCTCCTCCATTGCTTTTTAGCTTGTTTTGAGCCTTAGGCTCTTAAATATTAGTATTAGGTAGATTAGGAAAGTGAGAGAAGTGAGATTTAGTGTGGAGACTCTGCCGGAAAGAAGCGGTGATGAGGCCCTTCATCAATTCTTCTCTTAAGGAGGTTCTCTCCATGCTTGGTTAGTTTCTCTTAAAGGATTGGATGTAATCTTATACTTTTAAGTATCTCTTTTAATATTTATTTATGCATAAGTCATTTCTATTTATTATTGGTAATTTTATTCCATTCTTAACGCTTGATTCTATTTGATTACTAGTTTCATGAAATTGGATTCTAAGTTTAACTGGGAAGTACTCTTAGAATTTGAACTGAATAATTTTACTCTTTACATTACGTTGCTGGGAATAGAGCATAACGTTTAGATTGCAAATAGCACGCGATTATGATTGTAATGTTTGATTATTTACTTCGTATGCGAGGGATCGATATTCGGTAAATATCCTTAGAACTCGATTGCGAGTGATCGATTCGAGGTTAATTAATGTGTGCATCAATAATAATATAAAATGATTTCTACATGGTAATATTAATTGGATATTGAGGGTATGAATGATGAAACCCAATCTTACGCTTTTCTTGAATTAATTAATCATTTTATTAGTTTCCGTACTTTTTAGTAATCTTTTATTTCTGTAAAAACCATCAAAATTTCGACCATACTCGTTGTATATAACTATTCAATTGTTGAATTCTATTTGGATTAAGTGAGTAGCACAAGTCCCTGTGGAGACAGACTTTTATAAATTTTGTAACTTACAACAACAATTGGTACGCTTGCTAGAAGTCTAACATCAACCACAGACACAAAAATACAGGGTAAGTTTATGATAAATATAATTTAAGCAACAAAATATATTCAATATGCAGATATTCATAACAACATCCTCAAAGATGTATGATTCTCTTAGACCCTTATCATGATGCATGATTCTCTTAAACTCTTTCAATATTTGGTACCAATTGTCAAGATAGCCCCATCCCTGTGGCACAGAACTTATCCGACCAGTCAGGGTCTCCCGGTGTTGCACAGGTTCTCACCTACACTTCATGTGATCATCATGGGTGGTGTGATTCCCCACCACAAGAGTCACCCTCCAGCTCAGACACCTTTTGTCTGAACGCACGGACTCAGTTCCTGCAGCTATCTGACACACCTCCTCTTTGAGGCAACTCTTATACACACCTCCTCTCTGAGGCAACTCTTATGCACATGAGACACATGAAATTGATTCACTTAATGCATAACTCTTTTCATTTTATCAACTCATGTTTATTTTCAATATCAGTCTTCAATCACTGTCTCATATACTTTACTCAGAAATTCAACATAAATCAAGTACAGAACTCAGCTTATTATTCAAGTACACAACATATCACCTATGTATAGAAACACTCAACAACACATGAAACTTCATTCAAACACTCAATCATATAACTATAACTTGAGTCCAACAATTTCTCAGATACAATTCATACTACACAAAACTTCAAGCACTTATTCAAACACAAACAACATTTAAACTATCTTTATCATAGACAACACTGAAATTATCTTTATCATAAAGGTTCCCTATGCATACCTTATAACCTCTTTGCTAAGCTTGTTTATCTCTTCCTAATATGCTAGCTCTTCTACACGTGATTTCTTCAAGAAAGTGGAGTCTTTTTATGCTTTGAAAATGAAAGGATAAAAATGAAATAAAAGAGATTAGAGGAGAGTAGTTCACGTGAAGATGGGTAGAAAGGAAAACTTGAAGAATGACTTCCACTTAAGGCCTTCCTCCCTTTATATAGAGTTTGGAAAATAATAAAATATGCAAGGACATTTCTACCCTTTCTAGCTAGTTACTCCCATTTGGTTTCATTAGAACTTAGTTTCATCTCATTCCATTCCATCCTAACCAAGCTCATAATTACTCTTTTACTTTATACAAAAAATCTTCGAAGTCATTATGCCTCCTTTACAAGTGTCCCTCCACTTGTCTAAGTCATGATGCCTTCTTTACAAGTGTCCCTCCATTTGTCTAAGTCATGAAGCTTCTCCTTTCTCCATTTTCACATGACCAACTAGGAGATTAAGAGAAGACTTTTCTTCTCTTCATGCCATACTTGTACACATGTACTTCAAGGTTATGATAGCTTCTTATTCCTTCATCAATGGTGGCTTACAAGTGGCTAGGTATTTCTTAAGCCTTCATGATTGTATCTTATCATTTTAATTCATGAATCTTAAGATATTTTTCTACTTATCATGTTTTCATTTCCTTAAAGAGAAGAAAATTGTGTGGTTTTCCTTGTGTCCACATGTCACCTTTTATGAAGAAGAAGAATTCAATTCCAACATGACTTCACACATGACATTCCTTAAGAGGAAGTAAAGTTCAATTTGAATTTTTCTACCAAAGAAGCAAAGTTCAATTCGAGTTCTTCTACCTAAGGATAATATTAAATAATAGAACTCTAAAGGTTTCCAGAAATTGACTTTAATTACAGTATAGATAGCTCACAAGCAGTCTACACAGAGTGCTACACAAACTTTACATACATGACTGCTGTTATCTTAATTCTGATTGGTTCGTTCTGCTTCTGTCCATCAAAATTACTAAACCATCTTATTGAATAAGTCTATTCATCCTATAATTAAGAGAAAATTTCACAGATTCTATTTATCATTTTTCCATATTTTTCTGATGTTTGAATTCTCCTGGATAAAATTTCAAAGTTACGACCGTAAGAACCAATGTTTGGTCTAATTAAGAACCCAAGAGGAACTTCCTCTCACACACTTTTAAAAGTGCAAAGTTTTATTCAATTCAAAGGTGCATCATAAGACAAATGAGTGGTTATTTTATAACCAACAAGTGGTGTCTCACTCCTACTTCTCTCCAATGTGGGACTTGAGTAACATATTCCTTATTAAAAATTATACTAAAAAATGTCTAATTTGTGCTGAACTTCATGTCTCATTTTCATCATCATAGATGCATAATTAGGACTTGAGACTAGAAATATAACTTGTAGGAAAATCTTTAGAGCTTTCAAACGCATAAAAGAAAACCTAAAACAAACATCTAGAAATCAAGTTATGTTCAAAACATTGGCGGTATCTAGGCTCTTCACTCATTAGTTTTTGGGCTCTTCACTCATTTGAATCAATTGGAGTAATCTAAACTCTTTTTCCGGGTTGGTCTTTGGACTCAAACTAAGGTTGATATGTTGACCCAATGCTTGAGAAAGGAAGTAGTTCACTTTATGATCCAATGCTTCTTATGCTTCCTTTGATCTTGCCCTTGTCATGAGGCCTCGCAATTCTTGGTCCTCATCACCACGTAAGTGAGAGGAATTCGGTAGTGGTGGGCTGTTTGGATAGTTTGTTGTCAATTTTGATATTTTCTGTACTGCAAATATGTAGGAATGAGCATCTATAAAACCAATATTACAGCAAGAGCAATAATGCAGGAAAACAGCGAGGAATAAAAACAGTATGCAATTCAAGAGTAAAAAATATAGAATGTGTATTATATTAACACTAAAACTGATAATAGGAAACAAAAAAAATTGTAGGTTGTGTTCGAGAGAGCCACTCTCCATTCCACTGAGGAAATTTGAAGCAAAGAAAATAACATAATTGAGAACAAACATTCCACAGTCCACGCAATCCTTTCACTTATGTGGCATATCAAACTCTACAAAGTGTTTGGAATTTGGGGGTTGCTATTAGTCCCATCAAAATTGCTCCTGGCCTCCATTCAAAAATTTCAAATTTAACCTTTTTTCCACTATACACAATGGAATCACGTTTCCATTACACTTAGGGGGTGCAGAAAATTTTGTACAACTAAATCAAGATTTTGTTGTGCAATGTACAATGGAATCATCATGATTTCATTCTATTTTTTATTTCAAATTCTCACTAGTGCAATATAATCGTGATTTCGTTGTGCATACGGATTTGTGGAAAAAGTGCACAACAGAATCACGATTTTTTTGTGCTAGGGGGTAAATACATCATATACAACGAAAATATTATTCTGTTGTGCAATCTACAGTGGGATCATACTTTCATTGTGCATGTTTTTTTAGGTAAAAATATGAATGACAAAAGTATGATTATGTTATACATTTTGTAACATAATCGTAATTTTGTTGTACATTTTTTCTTTGTTTTTTTAATAGTTTGACAGACAGACATAATTTATGTATTAAATCAAATTTCAATGTTTATTACATATTGAGATACACACCTAAAAAATTAATTTGATATAGATTCAATGTTTAAAATTATTTCAATCCTTAGATATGTCTACTACATATTGAGATCCTCTAACTAATTGAAATTGTATTGAGTTGAAAGCTTGCATGCGTTTCATGTAAGGCTTTTTTCATGAACGAGCTTCTAGTGTGAAGTATCTTCTCTATTGTGGTACAACAGGAGGTAAGGAACAATCATCCTTTAAAAAAAGCTACATTATCATACAAAAGACAAAGTTAGCAAATAAATCAATATTAGCTTACAAAAGCAAATGGTATTTTTAGTGAATAATATATACTGGCACAATGATTTTTGTTGACAAATCCAATTGAAATGAGATGGGATGCAACTAGTGCCGGACTCCTAAGTGGAAAAAAAGTCCAACTTTGCAACCTAGATAAGTGGACTAATACGACACTATACAGACTAGCAATGACATAACTCATGTCGAGAATGGTCATCCACTTCGCAACGAATCACATTCGACATACAAAGAGGTTATTAATTGCAATAGTCTGTCTTCTAAGCCAAATAATTGAACATAGTGAGAGTGCTATGTATAACGACTTCGTTTAATTTCCTTATTCTAGCCTATTACGTCATCTTTCATTCATTTTTTTTTATGGATCACGTTTTTAGTTTACGAAAAATTTTTCTACATGATTTAATTTCGTAAAAATAATATTCTAAGCGATTTGATAAGTTGGAATAATTAATTATAACACATAGTCCAAACATATTTAAGTATAATAGTCCGTGTACAGTCATCCAATAATAAAATACAGACCGTCATCAAGATAGTATAGTATGAATTACATAATTCTAAAAGCAACAACTTCGAACACGAGCAACCATATATCATGCCAAAACACATCACGCAAATCATCCAGGCTTCTCCATATCTCAGCTTTTCACTGTTCCTCTGCTCGCCCAAATAAATTGGGGTCATCACAGGTGTCAACCACAGACACAACTCGGATAAGTATTTTAATAAACATAATTAGATAATTGACAGAAAATAAAATAACATCACAGACAATGAACAAATAATTCATCATTTATAAACGAAAACAAATACATGGGAAATGATGCATGATCTCTTTTGTTAAATGATGCATGACTGAGATCTCAGAGGCTTAATAAAAAGTACCAGAAGTTAGAATAGTTTCACCCTCTCCAGTGAAATAGCCCCACCCACTCCAGTGAGACCTCCCTCCACTCCGAGGGGAAAAAGGTACCATACGGTTCCACCCACTCCAGTGGAACAGTCCCACCCACTCCAGTGAGACCTCCCTCCATTCCGAGGAAAAATGCAAAAATGAATGTAATGATTTTCTTTTATTTTCAGTTACCCTTTGATATTTCTTTCCTTCAAATTCTCTTGATTTTGGCACTATCACTTCATCATAATTTATTTCATATAAAAGATACAAGTGTGCCATATTTTCTTTTAGAGAAAGAAATCATATA
>PYAF01004294.1:23885-51748 GCA_007407185.1 Glycine tomentella | reverse complement strand
ATATGGACGCATATCAAAACCAAATACATAGGCATTCAAGCATAGAACATAACATATCAGAATTCCCCTATCCTAGGGTTCAATCCATCTCAGCCCACACTAGGCTGTTCACAGACCTTCACAAGGTCCCTCAAGGCTGCATAAAACATCTGAGTCGTCACAGACTCAATGCACAGCACGTGCAAGGTATAATCTCTCATCAGCCTCATAATCCAATTATCACTAGAACGAATTAAGTTCCCCTCAAAGCCCTGTTCACCTAGTCTCTTAGGCTCAAACACAAACATAATCAAGGCTCTGGCATGTCAGAAAACAAGCAACAAGTGACTCTACAACAGTCACACATGCATATACAGAGCCAAGATTCAAAGTTATCCAAATCAAAAACTAAAAGCTAATCCTTCATCCTTTCATTGTCCTAAACAATATTCCCTACAGGACCCCGAGCCAATTCTAGCCCCAGTTCAATATGGGTCTCAAAATCCAGAAATTCCCATACTCAAAATCAACCGAAGAAACTCGAGTTTCTTACCTCAGTGGCGACTAGGAAAGCTGCAGAACTGCTTCCTCAAGCTCTGTTGTCCTTGCTGAGCTTCAAAACCTCGCCAACACTCGAGTTTCAGAGGGTTCTCTGAGGGAAAGGATTTTGCTCACAAAAGGAATTTCTAAGAAAAAGGACGAAGGATTATAGCTTTCTAATCGGTTCACTCTAGCTAAAAAGCTATAGAAAGGTGTTTAGGCCAAGATATAGGGTCCCAAAAAGCTTGGAACAGCCATTAATGGAGGTTGGAGGTCCAAGGAGGAAGAAGAAGACTTTTTCCCCTCCCTTTTCGCGTTTGACCCTATATGTACTCAGCCTGCCCGAGGTCTGGCGCGATCCGCGCCACAATGTCGGTGATCTGGCGCCATCAGTGCCATCCCCGCGCCACCAGCGCCAACTTCCCGAGACCAGTGGCGCCATCCGCGCCACCACTGGCGCTGACCGCATGAGAAACCCGTGGAATCTGGTTTTCCAAGGCACTTATGGCGTGATTTGCGCTACCCGTGGTGCTACCTGCGCCAACCTTTCGGCCAGCTGATGCTGCTCACGCCATAGCCACGCTACCAGCGTGGACCTGCCGAATGCCTGGCACCCCTGGAACCACAGCCAGTGGGTCTGGTGCCATCTGCGCCAACCCTGGCGCGACCCGCGCCACACTTAAAACCAAGTTTTCTGTTGAAGAAAACTGGTGCCAAGGATGAGGGTCCTTACGTTCACCCCTCCTTTTTAGGAATTTTGTCCGCAAAATTCAGAAACATGCCTGTTAGACAACTCGGGATGCATCTGTAGCAGCTCCTGCTCCCGCTCCCAAGTCGCTTCCTCAGGTGTCCTGCCTTCCCACTGTACCTTGATGATGGGAATGGTCTTGCTGGGGATCTGTTTCTCCATTCTGTCAGAATCCTCAAAGGCCGTGTAGGACTCGTCAGATTCTCTCTGATCTGGACTGTGTCAGGCTCTACCACGTGTGAGGGATCTGCCACATACCTCCTCAACTGGGACACGTGGAACACATCATGCAAACCTGAGAACTGGGGAGGCAAAGCTAGCCTGTATGCCACTGGTCCTATCCTTTCAAGGATCTGGTATGGACCAATGAACCTAGGACTCAGCTTTCTCACACCCAAAGCTCGTCCTACGCCTGTCACTGGTGACAACCTCAGAAACACATGATCACCCTCCTCAAACTGCAAGGGTCTGTGCTTCTGATGATAATAATTTCTATGACGACTCTGAGCCTTCATCAACTTATCTCTGATCATCTTGATCTGCTCAGAGGTCTTTTGAACCATCTCAGGTCCAAGTAACTGCTTCTCTCCTACCTCTTCCCAGCACACTGAAGTCCTGCACCGCCGGCCATACAAGGCCTCATATGGTGCCATGCCCAAACTGGCATGAAAACTATTGTTGTAGGAAAACTCCACCAGAGGCAGATATCTGTCCCAGCTAGTACCTTGCTCCAAGGCATAAGCTCTCAGCATATCCTCCAGAGTCTGGATGGTCCTCTCGGTCTGACCATCTGTCTGAGGATGGTAAGCTGTGCTGAGTCTGAGCTGGGTCCCAAAAGCATCCTGAAGTGCACCCAAAACCTAGAGGTGAACTTCGGGTCTCTGTCACTGATAATACTGTCAGGGACTCCATGCAGCCTCACAATTTCCCTGACATATAACTGGGCCAATTTCTCTGTAGTGTAGTCAGATCTCACAGGTAAGAAATGAGCAGACTTGGTCAGCCTGTCCACAATTACCCAGATGGAATCACATCCACTCTGAGTCCTCGGTAACCCTACCACAAAATCCATGGAAATGCTGTCCCATTTCCACTCAGGGATCTCTAAAGGCTGAAGCAGACCAGACGGTCTTTGATGCTCAATCTTCACCTTCTGACACACTAGACCCTTAGCCACATACTCGGCTATGTCTTTCTTAATCCCTGGCCACCAGAAACTCCTCTTCAAGTCATGGTACATCTTGGTGGCTCCTGGATGGATGCTGAACCGGCCCTGATGTGCCTCAGATAGAACGACCTCTCGCAATTCGCCCTTAGGCACCACAATACGACCTTGGTACTTCACCAAGTCGTTATCTTCCCAAGAAACATCCTGTTGGCCAATCATGGCCCTCACTGCATCATCCTGCTGCTGAGCTTCTCGGATCCTCCTGATCAGCTCATTATCTACTCTGGTCCTGCTCAACTCAAGGCCATGAGCATCTTCTGTCACCGTTAAGTGCATGTCTCTGAATTGCTCAATCAACTTGCAATCAGAGATCATCAAGCATGCAGCAGTCACATTCTTCCTACTCAAAGCATCAGCAACCACGTTGGCCTTGCCTGGATGGTATCTCAGCTCAAAATCATAGTCCTTCAGGAACTCCATCCATCGCCTCTGTCTTATGTTCAGCTCTTTCTGATCAAAGAGGTCTAAGACTCTTGTGGTCACTGAATACTATCAACTTGGCACCATACAAATAGTGCCTCCAAATCTTCAGGGCAAACACCATAGCTGCCAACTTCAGGTCATGAGTAGGATAAGACTCTTCATGAGGTTTCAGTTGCTTGGAAGCATAGGCAACCACCTTCTGATCTTGCATCAACACACATCCAAGCCCCCTCTTGGATGCAACACAGAACACCTCAAAGGTTCCCTAAGGATCTGGAAGAGTCAACACCGGAGCTATGGTCAACCTCTTCTTCAGCTCAAGAAAACATTGCTCGCACTCATGGGTCTAGACAAATGGAACCCCCTTCCGTGTGAGTTGAGTCAGAGGTACCACCAACTGGGAAAACCCCTGGATGAACCTCCTGTAGTAGCCAGCCAATCCCAGGAAGCTACGGATCTCAGACACGTCCTTTGGTCTCTCCCAGGACATCACTACCTCTATCTTGCTGGGATCCACAGATACTCCAGCTGCTGAGATCACATGGCCAAGAAACTTCACCTCTGTCAACCAGAACTCACACTTGGCCAACTTAGCATACAACTGCTTGTCCCTCAAGATCTGAAGGACTGTCTTGAGATGCTCGGCATGCTTTGTCTCCGTCCTGGAGTAAATCAGTATGCCATCGATGAACACCACCACACACTGATCCAAGAAAGGTCTGAATACCCTATTCATATAGTCCATGAACACTGCAGGGGCATTCGTCAGACCAAAAGGAATGACCTGATACTCAAAGTGACCATACCTAGACCGGAAGGCTGTCTTAGGTATGTCTGTAGGCTTGATCCGAATCTTAAAGTTCATGCATAACGATAACTTCTAACAAACCCTAAAACA
The DNA here is from genome assembly GCA_007407185.1 of Glycine tomentella. NCBI lineage: Eukaryota > Viridiplantae > Streptophyta > Magnoliopsida > Fabales > Fabaceae > Glycine > Glycine tomentella. The sequence continues at coordinate 47,932 of PYAF01004294.1, read as the reverse complement.
TAAGTGTACTATGAACACCGTAGCCATCCATTTTCTAGATACGATCCTTATTCAAATTCTATACACCAAGGTACCATTTGCTCAGTTCACAAATTGTCACCAACACTCTCCTCAGCCTCAGATTCATTATTCAAATTCATGTTACCCCCATAACCTAATACGAAAGGAGGATATGTTGATGGGTTCCATATGTGGATTAGGGTAAACCTGAGCAAACTAAAGAAACGAATCGTAAGGGTTAAACATATCATTGAGAACTGATACAGGGAAATGTGCTTCAAAATATACATAAACATGTATGACAGGATGCATGGTTAGAATATAGCAATTCATAGCTTCATCTCTGTCCCACCTCCAGTCCAAGGCATGAAGGAAGATGATCACCGAGGCCATCTATATATGAAAACAATTGAAACAAATTTAGTGAGAAATAAAATTTATCAGTAGGTAAAATTAAATCATCAAATAGGTTAGTATGTTAGTGATTCAACAATAAATTCCAATAAAATCAATATAAGTAACCATTCAAACAATATATGCATGAGGAAATTCTAGAGTGCACTTGGTCTCTACATATCGTACTATATGTAGTATCACTGCGACCGTCTTATGTAAACAATGCATGATCAATTCCATGTTTTGCACCTGGTCTCTACATCTCGTACTAGATGTAGTATTGGATTATGTTTCGTAAATCTCATACTGGACTTGGAAACATGAATCAATATATATCATCACATAAAATCTATCATTTTTCATTAGCAAATACACTCCATGAGCAAATTCATACAACCTCATGGAAAAGTTTCATCACAACATCATAATATACCAATTATATGGTTTGGCCACCATACATCATTCAATCAAAGTCATGCCAACTTGTGCATGGCAATATAATATCATCAAGGTAAAGAACAACATGTTAGTATTCTAGCTAGTAACTCATAATATACATTCCAAAATAATTTCTAATTCTTTTATACTTTCACAAGAAAAATTAGAACCATTTAAGTATCTAAACCATTTGTCCACATACCATTCAAATTCTACTTCTTAAAATTAATTCAAAATAGTCCCAACATATATATATATATATATATATATATATATATATATTTAAGTAGACAATCCAAATGTCATCAAAATAAATTCCAAGGATTATCAAAATCAAGTCCAAACATTACTAATATTTTAGCATTTTAATCATCAACCTATCCTAGTCTTACACAACATAAAATACTCTTCAATGATCTGAAAATTCAGCCTAAATAATCAGCCATAAATCTGCTCCATTACACATAAAGGTTACTCAAAATAAACCCTTGATTAAAAATTGAAGCCTAGCCTACCTTATGTAAACTTGTGTCCAAATCTTCCAAGTAGTGGTTGTATACTTTAAAGCTTTGGAAGATAGAGGTCTTAGGATATGTTAGAATAGAGAAAATAAAGGAATAGAAGTCTGGGGTACAAAAGGTGTAACGTCCGGCCACTTGCAGGATCAATGACTGTCAGCGTGCTTTGTCCTCACTCACACACTTCCTGAGAAACTTCCCAGGAGATCACCCATCCCAGAATTACTCCAAGTCAAGCATGCTTAACTATGGAGTTCTTAAGTTATGGGCTACCGAAAAGTAGATGCACCTTGTTGGTATAGGTAGTAACTATTATTTCCTTTAAGTTATCCTCAACTGTACAGTCTCATACCTGCACAACCTCTGGATCCCTCTCGTTCGGGTGTGTATTCAATTCATTCATGTACCCCTCTCACTGGAAGCCTGCCAGGAGCCGCTCCTTGTCCGTGCCTCATTGCACCGGCGATCACTCCCCGCCCTCGTCAACGCCCGGGATGTTACAAAAGGCATATAGGTCATGGTTTTTGGGAGACAAAGAGAAAATGAGAAAATGAAAGCTAGGTACAAGGAAGAAAGCAATCAGTCGTGGCTTTGGATGCTAGCTCATACGTACAGATTTTTTTTTATGTGCCATAAGCTATTTATATTAAGTGAATTAGTTAGGATTGAATCTTAGTTAGGAGTTAGTTTAGTCCAAAGTTAACTAAATAATTATTACCTAAGGAAATTATCTAAAAGCTTTGTCCTTATTCATTTAATGCAATGTTATCTCTAAATAAAGCAAGATTCCCTTAAGCTTGGCTGTCGAATTCAACGTGTAATGGCTTGTTCAAGAAGCCAAAACTGATTTGTCCTATGCTTGGCTGAAAATTATCTCTTGTGCACAACTCCTAAGGCTTACACGTTTTATTTCACTTAAAAAATCTCACATTTAGGCTTGCTTTGTCTTGTGTTTTTGTCTCTTTTAATTTAATCCAAGTGTACTTCATGTACTTTTGTATTACTAAGGTAGTTAATTAGGTGATCCTAAGATCCTAGTTCACATCCTACACGTGCCAGGTTATGTTTCTTTCTTAATTTCACTAATCACAACTAGATACATACTAAACACTTGTCAATTTGTCACTTGAATTCATTGCTTTCTATCCTATCCTTCTTGTATCAAACTATCATCACATATCCACAATTAATTTAAACATAAATATAAGCTCAACATACATACTCAAAAGGCATAAAGGTCTATACATAATTGAGATGTAATTTTCAGGTTTTTACAACATCTATCTCATAAATCATCATATATTGGGTTCATATTGTCATTAAGCCCCACTAGCATTAATGGTCTTATGCTAATACTATCACCAACCCTCCCAAGCCTTAGTGGTCATACACAAATAATGGATGACGATTAGGAGTACATGTTCTTCTTGGTACATGCGACACTCTCACCAACCATGGATATAGTCTCATTTGAGTCATGGACACTGATATTGCGTTGTCGAGATGCATCAAAAACAATTTAACTAAGCTAATTCTGTAGCACAGGGTAAACCTAGGTCGACTCAGAGACACAATCAATATGGTTCTAGCTTCAAATCATTGGTAATAATAAGGGGGAATTTTGTCGAACAGTTGGTATGCACAAAGTAAAACATGCAAGAACACAAACTAAAATTAAAGAACAATGCAGAAATTAACAAGATTATCAAGGAGTAAAGTAAAACACATTAGAAAGCATCAATCCAATTCACCAAACCAAGCTATTCGAATCATCATCATTCTCATAAGTTGATTCTATCATGAACATTCATTCAATCTCAATAGAAGCAGTTCAATCGACTCTACTCCTAAATTAATTGAAACCACAACCCTGACTGAAATATCATTCAATTAATCTTGTGATTATCATGAAAATTAGGACATGAATCCATAATCCTAACTCGCTTTCAATCCTAAATACATTCATAATCATGAAAACATAATAGAAATTGAAGAAGGTGAACATTCAAATAGAATTCGAAATACCAAACCAGAACTCCAATTCTTCTCTTGCTTGAGTTGGATCCTTGGATTGATTGATGATTTAGCCTTCCATGATCATCACCATGGAAAGCCCCATGAAATGAGTGCAGTAAAATAGAAGGATAGCAAGATGAAAATGGAGAAGATGAAGAACAATGAAGAACAAATGAGAGAAAATGAAGAACAAGGATTTTGATTCTAAAAACTAAAAGAAAGAAAAATAAAAGTTGTTTTTATTGAATGAAACCTAAAGTAAAAGCTTCCTCCTAGTTGAGTCATAATGTCACTAATATATAGCGACTAAGTTCTGAAAATATAATGGGCCATAAACAAATCCAACAATTCTAATTATTTACTATTTACATCACTAAAAGTCCAATTCGCAGCCCAAAATGACAAGTGCAGAGGTGTAACGACCCGTATGCATCCGGTTCATTAACATTAACTTATGGTGGTTAAGCGCAACAATTATCATAGACAATTAAAATGGAAGCAGTAAACAAAAGGACGTCATCAAACGTCAGTAACAACATCTACTGTACATTATATATGGTGAATTCTCATATATACAAAGTATATGTCTCAAAACTATACATATCTCTCATCAGATACATAAACATAGGCATAAAACAAAAATAGAGCCAACATACTCTTCAATCTATGCCTAAGATTCTCTCAGAATCTATCCCTGCTCGGGCCTCTTGCCTTGGGATCTATCAGCCGCTCCCTAAGGATCACCTGCAAAAACATAATCCCCAACAGGGGTGAGATAACAATCTCAGTAAACTCAGGGTCCTTGGAGGTCTTTCCTCACCCTAGTTCACTTTCACGCACATAATATCAAAATTGACATTACAAACTAGCCATCACAACTATCAACCATATAACCACATGTACATAGCATATACAGATATAAATCAATGCCTGAGGAGGCTTCATCCATTCATATGGGCACATCCCACATCAGGGCTTTCTTTCTTTGCCTGAGGAGGTTCATCCAGCTATGTAGGCACATCCCACATCAGGACTTACATATACAGACTATTTAAATTCAATTCTACTGGCCAGAGAATCTAATCAAACACATAAAAACACTATCACAGTGTTCAGCTCATCATATACATGTTTCCATAAACAGTAACACACAATTTCAATATACATGCATCAAGGTATACAATAACCATAACTCCCTCGGAGTATGGTGAACACAATAGCGGGAAACACTCCCAGGAACAAAAAGCTTACCTGCTCTCAGCGCTATACCGGCTCTCCCGGCTTCATGGTCACAACCACCCGCAAGATCACTATCACGCCCTACACAAGGCATAAAACAATGAATCAATAATGGTCCTTAGCCGTTAAAATGAAAGGAAATGCCATTCCCTTCCATTAAACCTCTCTGTTCTCTATCTTAGGGTTATCAGAGCTAACCACCTTATAGGCGATTCACAGACCCTCAACAGGATCTATCTTGGTCCAACCAAGATCTTAGAGCCCCCTTATACTCTGCATAAGTTCAAATCAATGATCTAATCAGACCATATTCCAACAATTAACCAACTTGACTAAAACAGTTATATCAATACGTTTTCACTGTTTATTTAGCCTTCTGAACAACTTTTGTAAAGGCACTTAGGCTCATATCTATCATAATACCTTCCATTTCATCAACATTCTTCCTACTCATACATGTCTCTGAGTCAAAATCAAACTTCATCAAAAGTCATGTTTCAAAGCTTAGTATTCATCAAAAGAACCCCCTGGTCATACTTTTCTAAAGAATCCTAGCCTAATTCCCGCCCTAACACAATTTGATTACTATTCATCCCAAGAACCATTTCACAAATCAACCGGTAAAACTTGAGTTTCTTACCTCTAAACAGTCGAGGAAGGCTGGAGGATCACTTCTCCAAGCTTTGGCGTCCTTGAATCGCCTTCTTTCTCCTCCAAAACTCAGTTTTACAAAGTTCCCTCGGGAACAGGATTTCTCCATTTTAATGTTTTCTCTAAGGATTGAAGCTGGAATCTAGCTCATAAAGGGGTTCTAAGCAACTTTCTTGAAGGATAAGAAGTGTTTAGATGAAGTATGATGAAGATATGGAGCTCCTAAGCTCAACAATGGCTGTCTTTGGTCAGAGGAAGAAGAAGGAAGGATTTTGGGCCCTCAAAACGCGTGAATGACCTTAAATATTGGCCCAGGACGTGTTCTAGCGCTGATCGCGCCAGATTCCAGTGAAAATACACTTTCTGGAGCACTTCTGGCGCTACTCGTGCCAACTTCCAGCATCTGTGGTGCTACTGGCGCCACTCTGGCACTACTGACGCCAACTTCCAGCACCTGTGGCGCTACTGGCGCCATACTCCATTCGTCGCTAAATCCGTCGCTAATTCCATCACTAAGGCTTTTGCGACAGAATTTTTTATAAATTTAAATTTTCTTTCTTTTATTTCTTTTATATAAAAAACAAGGTTATTATATTCACCCCACCTTTTTAAGAATTTTGACCGCAAAATTCAAAGACATACCTGTCAAACAACTCGGGATATAGCTGCATAAGCTCATGCTCCCGCTCCAAGTCGCCTCTTCAGGTGTCCTCCCTTCCCACTGAACCTTCACTATGGGAATAGTCCTACTCCGAATCTTCTTTTCCATCCTATCCAGAATCTGTAGAGGCCGTGTAGGACAAGTCAGATTTTCCTTGATCTGAACGGTGTCAGGCTCCACCACGTGCGACGGATCTGGCACATACCTTTTCAGCTGTGACACGTGGAACACATCATGCAGTCCTGACAATTGGGGAGGCAAGGCTAGCCTGTAGGCCATTGGTCCTACTCTCTGAAGTATATGGTAAGGACCAATGAACCTAGGACTCAGCTTCCTCACACCCAAAGCCCGTCCAACACCAGTAACTGGAGATAGCCTCAGAAACACATGGTCGTCCTCATCAAACTGCAGCGGCCTGTGTTTATGATCATAATAACTTTTCTGTCGACTCTGAGCCTTCAACAACTTATCTCTGATTAGACGGATCTGCTCAGTAGTCTCCTGAACCATCTCAGGTCCAAGAAGCTGTCTCTCACCCACCTCAGTCCAACAAACAGGAGCCCTGCCCCTCCGGCCATACAATGCCTCATAAGGTGCCATGCCCAAACTAGCATGAAAACTATTATTGTACGAGAACTCCACCAGAGGTAGGTATCGATCCCATTTAGTACCTTGTTCCAAGGCACAAGCTCTCAACATATCCTCCAGAGTCTGGATAGTCCTCTTTGTCTGACCATCTGTCTGGGGATGATAAGTTGTACTAAGCCTCAGCTAAGTCCCAAAAGCCTCCTGAAGCGCACTCCAAAATCTAGAAGTGAACTTCGGATCTCTGTTGCTAACAATACTCTCTAGGACACCATGCAATCTGACAATCTCCCTGATATATAGCTAAGCCAATCTCTCTGTAGTATAGTCAGTCCAAACAGGAAAGAAATGAGCAGACTTGGTCAGCCTATCAACAATTATCCAGATGGAGTCACATCCATTCTAAGTCCTCGGTAGTCCAACTACAAAATCCATGGAAATGCTATTCCATTTCCACTCTGGAATCTGCAACGGCTGCAGTAGGCCTGACGGTCTCTGATGCTCAATCTTCACCTTCTGACACACCAGACATTTAGTCACATACTCAGCTATGTCCTTCTTCATCCCTGGCCACCAGAACTTCCTCTTAAGGTCCTGATACATCTTGGTGGCACCCAGATGAATGCTGAACTGGCCTTTATGAGCCTTCGATGGAACTGCATCCACCAGCTCGCCCTTAGGCATAACGATTTGATCTTGTACAACACAAGTCATGAGTCTCCCAAGAAACATCCTGTTGACCAATCATGGTCCTTACATCATCATCCTGCTTCTGGGCCTCCCGAATCCTCTGAATCAACTCAAGACCACTAGCACCGTCTGTCATAGTCAGGTGCATATCTCTAAACTACTCAATTAACTCACAGTCTGAGATCATCATGCATGCAATACTCACATGTTTACTGCTCAAGGCATCAGCAACTACATTCGCCTTGCCGGGATGATATTTCAACTCAAAGTCATAATCTTTGAGGAATTCCATGCATCGTCTATGCCTCATATTCAACTCCTTCTGATCAAAAAGATACTTGAGGCTCTTGTGGTCACTGAACACCACCAACTTAGCACCATACAAGTAATGCCTCCACACCTTTAGAGCAAACACAATAGCTGCAAGCTCTAAATCATGTGTAGGATAATTCTCCTCATGTGGCTTCAACTGCCTAGATGCATAAGCAACCACTCTCTTCTCCTGCATCAGCACACATCCAAGTCCCTGTTTGGAAGCATCACAATAAACTTCAAAACAACCCTCAGGATCAGGAAGATTCAACACTGGGGCTGTGGTAAACTTTTCCTTCAGTCTCAGGAAACACTCCTCATATTCATGAGTCCAAACAAATGGGCTACCCTTCCTGGTAAGGCGGGTCAAAGGTAACACCATTTGTGAGAACCCCTGAATGAACCTCCGATAGTAACCTGCTAGACCAAGGAAACTACGGACCTGTGAAACATTCTTGGGCCTCTCCCAAGACATCATAACCTCTATCTTACTGGGATCAACTGCTACCCCAGCTGCAGAAATCACATGGCCCAGGAATTTCACCTCTGAAAGCCAAAACTCACATGTAGACAACTTAGCATACAACTGATTATTTCTCAATGTCTGCAGAACAATCCTGAGGTGCTCAGCATGCTCCGCCTCCGTCCTGGAGTAGATCAATATATCATCAATAAACATCACCACAAATTGATCTAGGAATGGTCTGAATACCCTGTTATAGTCCATGAACACTGCAGGGGCATTCGTCAAACCAAAGGGAATGACCTGATACTCATAATGACCATACCTCGACCTGAAGGCAGTCTTCGGGCTTAATCTGAATCTGGTGATATCCAGATTGCAGATCTATCTTGGAGAACACACAGGCTCCCCTCAACTGATCAAGCAAATCATCAACCCAAGGCAAAGGATACTTATTCTTTATAGTAACCTTATTCAGCTGCCTGTAATCCACACACAATCTCATACTCCCATCTTTCTTATTTACAAAAAGAACTGGTGCTCCCCACGGTGACACACTCGGTCTAATAAACCCCTTGGACAACAAGTCATCAATCTGTATCTTCAGCTGTTTTAACTTTAAAGGAAACATGAGGTAAGGAGCTATGGATATGGGTCCCACACCTGGAACCAAGTCAATGGACAATTCAATTCCCCTATCCGGCGAAAGTTGCGTAATCTCATCTGGAAAAACATCAACAAACTCACTCACCACCGGAATTTCTGACATATCCAACCCCTGTCTCTCATCTGTTGCACTCAGCAAAAGATAACCCTGCTGAGCTCCTCTCTTTATCTCCTTGCGAACTTGCAAGACCGAGAGAAATGAAATTGAACTCGAGCTGACTTCTTCTGAAGGCACTACAACCTTCTTATAACAACAATCTAGCATGATGCCATACTTGGCCAACCAATCCATACCAAAAATAATCTCAAGGGTAGGCATCGTAAGGCAAAACAGATCAACAACATATTCCCTGCCCTCAAACTGAAAATGCACATCTCTGGAGCACTTCTGACGTTAACCGCGCCGTTCTGGCGCTACTCACGCCAACTTCCAGTATCTGTGGTGCTACTGGCACCACTCTGGCGCTACTGGCGCCAACTTCCAGCACCTGTGGCGCTACTGGCGCCAGACTCCATCCGTCGCTAATTCCGTCACTAAGGCTTTTGCGACAAATTTTTTTATAAATTTAAATTTTCTTTCTTTTATTTCTTTTATATAAAAAAAAGGTTATTATAAGAGGTGCTAACTTCGAAGCTTAAAATGACCCTCCAAATGACAGAATTGGCCTCGGGCTATTTCCAGCAAACTTGTAGATCTTTTCGTTATCTTTCCAGTCATTCAATTTAATTTGGGTGTTTTTTGTAAGATCCTGACTTCTGGCGCGGACAGCGTGAGGTGCCGCGCGGATAGCGCCAGAAGTCCAGATGAGAAACCCTGTGAAGGGTGTGGCACGGTTAGCGCCAGAGTTGGCGCGGATGGCGCCTGAGGTAAGAAACTCGAGTTTCTCCGGTTGATTTGGGATTTGAGGGTTTTGGTAAATAGTGACCCACTTTTGATAGAGCTAGAATTAGCTCTGGGTCCAGTTGAGAGATGTGTTTGGTTTGATGAGAAGAGTAAGGATTAGCTTTCAATTTGTGTTTTGGAGCATGTTGGTTCTGGCTCTAGGTTGTGCATGTGTGACTTAGACTGAGTCACTTGATTTGAGACATGCAAGAGCCAAACTGATGGGCTTGTGGTGCCTGATATGCCGTGTGGACGATGTTGAGTGAGATAAACCGTCCAAGCCCTATGGAAACCCTGAGGTTTTGGGTGGAATGAGCTGTGATGTTCATTGGTGATGGCTTGTGTTGAGTCTGGCATGACTCTGAGGCCATGGTTGATCTGAGATAGACCATTAAGGGTCTATGGATAGGCTTCCAAAGGTTTGAGCCTGAGAAACCTTAGGTCGAGGACCTGGGTTGATAGAAAGGACTGAGGTTCCTTTCTCTGGGACAGTTGAGGCTGTCTGATGAGCTGATGTTCGTTATGTGTCTGAATGGTCTGTGATATGTTTGGTTGCCGTGTTAGGGCTTGACACGAGGTGTCAGAGGAGCAGACCATCGTTCCAGAGGCTGGAAGTGCAGGCACGGCTTGCCAGGTAAGCTCATCGTTCTGGGGATTATTCCCTATCTCTTGTTTATTAACCAAGTAAGGTGATTATTGCATGCCATGCTTGTTGATATATATATATATATATATATATATATATAAATAGATAGATATATGTGAATGTGCATGCTGAGTTAAGGAAGGCCAAGGTGGCCTGTTGTTTGATGATATATATATATATATATATATATATATATATAAGAAACCCCAGGATAGACACCGAGATGGTGTGAGGGTATTGTGACACCTGTGGCTTCAGGTGTAGGGCCTTGGGCCGTTAGAGTGATGAACACTGTAAGAGTGTTCTGTGATGAGATGCAGATCAGAGAATGATCTGTGATGGAACCTACAGGATACTGGACTGGTATCGGGCTAGCTGAGGTTCCCTAGCCAGAGGAAGAGTTTGAGGACTCCCTGGAATAGCTGAGATTCCTTGAGAGGTGCCACTGCTCTCCGCCTAAAGTCCTAAGGATGGATGTTTCTCCTTAGGCAGAGATGATGAGAGTCCTGAGTGAGTATCCTCAGGTGATTGTGCTGAGATTGATAAAGACCATGGTTGTGGTCTGTGTTTGAGGTTAGATGGACACTGTGATTGTGTCTGAGTTCTGAGATTCTCTGGCCAGTAGAATAGAGTCCTATGGTGGTAGGACAGATGGTATGTGGTAGAAAGTCCTAAGAGATTGAGTGTCTCCTATGTGAGATGATCACTCTTAGGCATGTGGTTGATGACCATGAGGGATAAAGTGCCTCCGTTGTGAGATGATCTCTCTCAGGTAGTGGATTGACAGTCTGAGGGATGGAGTGCCTCCTGGGTGAGATGATCTCTCTCAGACCGTGATCTGGAAGTCCTGAAAGATGAGTGCCTCCGGTGTGAGATGATCTCTTTCAGGCAGTGTATGTAAAAGACCTGAGTTGAGAGATTCCTCAGGCAGTGTATGTAAAAGACCTGAGTTGAGAGATTCCTCAGGCATGTGTATGTGAAGTCCTGAGTTGAGAGATTCCTCAGGCGGTATGTGTGAAGTCCTGAGTAGATGACTCAGGCAGTGCTTGTTCAGTGAGGAAGTGATGCCTCTATGGTATATGCAGTGTCCAGTGATTGACACTGATGATTAGGTACCTCTGTGAGATCTCCGTGAGAATTCTGGGAGAGTTAGTGTGGTGTATAGATGCCATGATGATGGCTTGACTCTGTGAAACAAGTCTGAGATGGCTTGAGAGCCAGTATGAGGTGGGATACCTCTGATATTGATGGAATCTAGTGTGATGACCCCAGAGAGCTGGGATATGTGTGAAAGCTAGGCTAAGGTCCTAGATTTTGTATGTGTGAGCTGGGATGATATCCTAAGCTCTGATTTTGTTTGTGTGTTTGCTTGGAGGTGAACCAGGGTAAGGGGGGATCTCCCAGAACCCTGAGTTTACTGAGACGTTTGTCTCACCCCTGTTGTGGGTTGTGGTTTTCAGGTGTTCCAGAGGAGAGGAGATACCTCAGGGCAGGAGGCCCTAGCTGAGGATGCTGGAGATGGTCAGGGGCTGCAGATGAAGACTAGAAGAGTTTTCTTTGTATCTCTTTTTTGTACCCTGTATAGGGACAGGGTGTGAGTGTACACCCGTATTACTGTACATATTATGATGTATGACCGGATGTGGTCTTGTTTTTGAGCATGTATATGTGCAGATGATGATGTTGGTGTTCTAGTGGTTGTTTCCTCCTGATTATCTCTGTTGAGTTTTATGTATATCTGCCTATGTTGTTATATTTTGTTAGATCAGCAGGGGCTTGGTTACGACACTTTGTGTGTTATGTTTTAAATTTCATACGTAATGTAATCAAGAAAAACGATTCTGTTGTTTCCGCACCGCGTTCAGTTAACGCTAATAGCGCGATACTGAGTACATTGATGATAATACTCCAGAGGCCTACGGGGTGTTACATTTTTCAACCTTAACCTTTTTTTATGGGGAAGGCCACAATCAGAAGTTTCTATAGGTCCTGTACAAGTCAGATATGTCAAGTGAGCAAAAATTCGAAAATACGCAACAATTAACAATTAAGCCCACTTACTTGCCTAAGACAAAAACTGAATTAGAATAGGAAAATAAAGGTCCAAGAGAAGTCAAATAAGCTAAGAATCATAGACAAAAATTTAACTAAAAGCACTCTATCGACACCAAGTTTGATCATGTGATTTCCTCGATTCAACCACTCTTGAGTCTTCAAAAACTTCATGCCGCCCCTTAAGACTCCTTTGAGTCAACGGGCTATCCCCTAATGTATCAACTGTAACCATCCGCCTTTTTAAATGATCCCTCACAATATGAACCCAATATATGATGATTTATGTGGTAACCATGATTTCCTTGTCTTCTCTTAGTTAGTTTAAGCCTCTTAGTATCACTTGTGATTTAGGTATCGTTATTAGGTGTTTTTACACTTACTTTGAAAGAACTTTGAAATTGAGACGTTGTAAAAGTTTTCTTTTTATAATATTGATGTTATTTTTGTAACCTTCATTGAACCCAAGTCGCATTGGTGTGATCGAAATTTCAAAATGATGTATTTTTTATATGAACTCCCAAAATACCATTTTAGTCCCTTTTAAATTTGAGGGGGTATTTGACCCCGAATGTTAATATTAACCTTGTCTTTGAAATCTACACTAAATTATCTTTGATTTGGTATATAGAGCTATGTGTTTGGACCAAAAGACGTGAACCTGAGAGATCTCAAAATGACGCAACAAAGAGCTAACAGAGGGATATAGATAGGTGAGGGGAGTTTATTGTTTTTTATAGCTTTTGATACCATAGTTGGGGTTAGGAAGCCCAATTATGGAGATGTATGCCTGTCCTTGTTGTGTGCTGGCTTTCAAGAAAAACTGTGTTTCAAACTAATGGGATGCAATATATTTGTTATTGATGAATGAAATTGTGAATGATGTTGTTGTTGTAATGATTAGATTTTTTGGGAAAAGTCTTAATTATAGAGGAGACTTTGCCCAAAATTTTATAAATATATTCTCCTATTTACTTCTTTATTAAATTTTAAATGGGCATGAATTTGTTTTGTATATTATAGTTCTCCTCTTTAATTTAGAATTTTCCTAAAATATCAGTCTTGTGATATTATGGATTGTGAATGTATGAGATTTGTGTTGTCTGAAGAGCTAGGGAATGTGAATCTCAGGCAGGTGTTATATGTATATATGTGGAATACGATTACTTGTGATGTTGATAATATTGAAATGAGATTATGTTGATGATTATATTAATATGAGATGATGTTGATGTTGATGATGACATTGATATGAGATTGTTAGATACAGGGGGAGTTGTGATAAGTGTCATATCTTAGTGAAATTAGGGTTACATTGAAGGCACTTATCTTTCGTTTTTACTAAGAATATCTATAAAACTTGCCCTAATCTAGTTAGTTTGTATTTAGTGCTTAGGATGAATGTTATGTTCATATTCTTGAAGATTTATTCAATCTTCTCTTGCATTTTGATAGGTTAAAAGGATTTTCGAAGCTTCTGAACACATAAAGCAAGCAAAAATGGATCATAAAGCAAACATAGGAGGTGCAACAAGCAATCCAGGCCCAAAATCCATCAAAGCCCAAAGATTACTTCATGTTGAAGGCTTTAACTCGCCTAAGCGAGCTCCCACAGGCTAAAATGGTCGCCCAGGTGAGCACAAGTTCGAAGGAGATAACTTTAACTCGCCCAGGGGAGCAAAACATGAAGAAAATGGTCGCCTGGACGAGTGAAGCAGGCAGGAGGAGGTTTTCTATAAATAGGCCACGAAAATTTGGAGTTTGGCATCCATTTTGCTTCATTCTTGCTTCCTTTGTTGTTTCTTAGGCTTAGGAGCTTAAATATTAGTAACTAGGTAAGTTAGGAAAGTGAGAGAAGTGAGGATTAGTGTGGAGACTCTGCCGGAGAAAAGCGGTGATGGGGCCCTTCAGCAATTCTTTCCTTGAAGAGGTTCTCTCCACTATGACTAGCTAGCTTCTCTGAGGATTGCATGTAATCTTCTTATCCCTATGTATGTCTTTTAATATTTATTTATGCATTAGTCTTTTTTATTCCTTATTGGTAATTTCATTCTATGCTTAATGCTTGAATCTTCTTGATCACTAGACTCATAAACTAAAATACTAAGCTTGACTGGAAAGTGCCCTTAGGATTTGAACTGAATGATTTTACTCATTACGTTATGTTGCTAGGAATAGGGCATACTGTTTTGATTGCATAAAGCACGCGATTATAAATCTTAAAATGTTGGGGTATTTACTTCATATGCGAGGGATCAATATTCAGTAAATATCCTTATGATTCTCAAATGCGAGGGATCAATTTGGGATGGCTTAATGTGTGCATCAATAAGGATAGATAATGATTTATGCATGGTAATATTAATTGAATATAGAAGGATATAATGATGAAACCCAATCCCAATTTCTCATAAATATATTTCATTTTACTAAGTTTAGTAATTTTATGTTACTTTCTCAAACAAATGAAATTCCGCTCAACCTACTTTTACATAAATATTGAACTGCTTAATTCTATTTGGATTAACTGAGTAAGCTCAAGTCCCTGTGGAGATGATCTTATAAATTTTGTAACTTACAACGACAAATCGGTACGCTTGCCGAGAGTCCTAACAAGTTGGAAGTAGGAGCTGCAAGTTTATCAAAGCAATACTGAAGTATTTGGCTTGAAGTTTTAGCTGTTTACATGCCCAATTATTTTGATGGCATTTGTAATTTGTCTAAGTGGTTCAAGTACATTGCCTAGTGATCCTTGCATTGCATAATTCATTTACATGCATTCATATGTAGTTTATAGGATTAAATGTTTGCATTTGCAAAAAAATCACATGGCTTATGTTTTTGGAAAAATTAGATTTTGCACTATGTTAATCGATTGACTGTATTGTGTAATCGGTTACATATGTGTGTTAATTTCTAGAAAAGCCATGATGAACACTTTAATTGATTACCAAGTGTTATTTCAAAATATGTCCATCTGCTTTAATCGATTATAGGAAAATCGTAATCGATTACTAAGTGCATTTTACATATACTGAGTGTCTACTTTAATCGTTTACAAGTAAGGCATAATCAATTACAAAGGCTTATTTATATCTGAGCTTATCTGATTTAATCAATTACCAATATCAAAATCGATTACTACAACTTTTTTCGTAAATCAATTGTCTGTGTTAATCGATTACATCACGTATTAATTGATTAAGTTGTTCATGAAAGTTTTCCAAAAAGGCTCAAGAACTTAATAATCGATTACATATGTTAAAATAATTGATTACCTTAACGAATTAATCGATTACAGTTTGTTAAATCAGTTTTCTATTTAAAGGCTTTATGGGTCTGCACTTAGAATCAATCAAAACAATATCAGAGAACGAATTTTACTTTTGAGATTGAGTCTTACCAAAAGCTCTAAGTGCATTCAAAAGTTCGAGAAACTTATTTTACTTAGAGAGACACATCTTGTGAGAAGATCAAAAAGTTATTGATTTTGGAAATGATGTGTTTGTGAGAAAAAGATATTTAAATAAAGATTATTCTGTGCATTGACATTCATTCAACCTGATTGATTGGTAACTTCATACATTCATTCATCATTTGTTAAGAGTCTTAGGTTGTGTACTTCTTGAACTCTTTCTTTTAGAATTTCTATTTTAGAATTCTGTGGTGTAAATCATTTTAGTTCTTTCAAGCTTTCTTGACTAGAGTTCTCAAGAGGTAAAGATTTGAGTAGGGTTCTCAGAATCTTTGTGATTTGTATTCGAATAGTGTTTTAGAATTCAGTATCTTTATCTAGGGTTGATAGAGATATTCACTTGTTTTGCTTGTAAAAGAATAATTTGATTTAGTGAAAATCTAACCTAGTGTTGGTTGGAAGACACTAGATGTAGCCTCCAAGTTTATGAGGTGAACCAGTATAAATTGTTGTGTCTTATGTTTTTTATCTGTTTCTCTCATTGCTTGTATTTGGAAATCAATATACAATCAACAAGAAGCATTTCAGACATTGCATGGATTATAAGGTGAATCTAGATTGAAAGAAAATTATGTTTTTGATAAAGGGTGATTGAGTGATACGATCCAAGTTTTAATTCCGCAAATTGTTTTAGAGAAAAGTTTTAAAAGATTGTTTTAACCAATTCACCCCCCTCTTGGTTATTTGAAGTGTGTTCATTGTATTTTCAATTGGTATCAGAGCTGGTTCTTGAGATTTATTCAAGATCACTATCTTTCATAAATAAAATGAATGCCACTCAAATTACTTTCAAAGAGGGTGCCTCCCTAAATTGTCCACTGATGTTTGAGGGAGAACACTTCAATTTTTGGAAAAGTAGGATGCAGATTTTCATCCATTCTAATGACCCTGGTGCATGGAATGCTATAGAAAAGAGTCTTTTGGTCCCAATGAAAACTGTTGATAGTAAATTGATTCCCAAAGAATGGGATGAAATGACAGATGCTGAAAAAAGAATAGTGCAATATGATTTTAAGGATAAAAATATGATCACCTCTGCACTTTTTTCTGATGAGTTTTCCAGGACTAAGCGCTAAGGAGATGTGGGAAATGTTAGAGGTTACTCATGAAGGCACGGATGAAGTACGAAGATCAAGGAAACATGCCTTGACTCATGAGTATGAGATGTTTGTGATGAACTGCACATAAACCATATCTCAAATGCAAACAAGGTTCACTCACATAGTGAATCTTCTTGCTCTTGGAAAGACTTTTGATGTTGAAGAGCTAAACATCAAAATCTTGAAAAGTTTACCAGATCATGGTAACCAAAGGTTACAACTATAAAATAATCAAAAGATCTCTCCAAGATGTCTATGGCTGCACTTTTCAGTAAGCTACTTGAATATGAATTAGAAATGTCTCAATTAGCACATTCTGAGAATGCAGATAAAAAACAAAAGAGTATAGCTTCAAAAGTTGCATCATCAAATGTGGAGATACAAGAGGATTCAAGTGATGAAGATGGGAGTGATGAAAACCTGAACCTAATAGTAAAGAAATTCAGCAAGTTCATGAAGAAAAGCAAGAACAAAAAGCTGTCAAAGTTCAACAGCAAAAAGGACAACAACAACAACAAATCCACCAACTTCACATGCTTTGAATATGGAAAGTCTGGCCACATTAAATCTAATTGCCAGTTTTTCTAAAGAAGCAACAAGGTGAAAGGAGGATTAAGAAAGATGCTAAGCCAAAGAAAGCATATATTGCTTGGAAAGATAATGAATCAACAACATCCGAATCAGCTAGTGAGAATGAAGAATAAGCAAATGTTTGTCTCACTTCAACTCTAAGTGATGATGAAGAATTCTCTAGTTCTGAATATGAGGTGTGTCTTAGAGCAAAATCATATCTATGGTATCTTGACAGTGGTTGCTCTAGACACATGACCATGACATTTCCATGCTTACAAATGTCATACTAAGAGATGGAGGATTTGTCTTGGGGATAACTGTCGTTTGATCTATGATAGTCAAAATGGTGAGGTTATACATGTTGGTAAGAGGAAGGGCAACATATATGTACTTTCCACTGAGCATGCATTCATTCACAACACTAGTTGCCTAATCAGTAAAACTAATTATATTTGGTTATGGCATAGGAGAGCAAGTCACATGAACATGCATCATATAAATAAGCTCATTAGAAAAGACTTAGTCATTGGCTTACCTAAGCTCAAAGTCGAGAAGGACAAAATATGTGATGCTTGTCAAAAGGGGAAACAAACAAAGAATTCCTTTCAAAGCAAAAAATGTTGTTTCTACTACTAAACCCCTTAAATTATTGCATATGGACTTATTTGGTCCTTCAAGAACTATGAGCCTAGGTGGTAATTACTATGGTCTTGTCATTGTTGTTGATTTTTCTAGATATACATGGAGTTTGTTTATAAGATCTAAGAATGATGTATTCACAACATTTAGAAAATTAGCCAAGACTATTCAAAATGAAAAAGCTTGCAATAATGTTTCAATAAGAAGTGATCATGGTGGTGAATTCCAAAATGAAATTTTCGAAAAATTCTGTGAGGAATATGGAATCAACCACAATTTTTCTGCTCCAAGAACACCTCAACAAAATGGTGTTGTGGAAAGGAAAAATAGATCCCTTGAAGAAGGTGCTAGATGTAACACCCTGAAATTTCAATAACTTAAGATATATGTGTGATGTATTCATTATATAATTTGATTAATTTTATTAATTAAGATTAGTTGAAATTTTATGTGGATTCTCCATGTGCAATTGCTTTGTGTAGGTGTCAAGTTATGTGGAGTTTGTTTGAGCTACGTTGAATTGTGTGATTCCGAGTTTGACCCAAAAACATTTTTTAGTACAATCATCTTATAGATTGGTTAACCGTTGGATTTCCTTTAAATTTTAAAGATAGCTTTCTAACCCATATATCTAACTTTGGACCGTTGCGATTGTCAACATAATGTCCTTAAAGTGAGAAATTAATTTTTCACTGAAGCAGAAAATTCTAGAATTTGGTCATCTCGCCCAGGCGAGTTTTACAGGCATTTTTTCTCGCCTGGGCGAGTGGAGGCGATGCTGAGTATGTATTTAAGCTTCCAAGTCACGAAAATGGAGGTTCTTCCTCCTCTAAACAGCCCCAAGCTCCTCCACCATCCACAACCACCGGAGACAACCACGGGCCACCGTTGCTTGCCACGAGACCCCGGCACGGAGAAGAACCTTTTAATCGAAGCAGAATCTTTGAAACTCTTCTCGAAGTTTCAATAGAGAACGAAGCTCTCAATCCTCCTTTCTTGGTTTCCTTAAGGTAATCTTAATTTCTTTTGTCTTCTTCTAGCTAGTTTAAGTCTCTCTTGATATCTATTGTGATTCGGGTACTGTTATTGGCTGTTTCAATACTTCCTTTGAAAATCCTTTGAAAACGAGATGCTGTAAAAGTCTCTTTTTTATGAAACTAATATCATTTCTGTGATCCTTGTTGAACCCTGGTCACATTGGTGTGATCGGAATTTCAAAATGATATTTTTTGATGTGGACTCCTAAAACACCTATTTAGCCTTTTTTTAAATCCGAGTGGGTATTTGACCCCGAATGCTAACATTAGCCTTGCTTATGAAACCTGTACTAAATTATCTTCAATTTGGTATATAGAGCTCCACGTTTGGACCAAAGCACGTGAACTTGAGAGATCCCAAAACGATGTTTCAAGGAGCTAACAGAGGGATATAGATAGGTAAGGGGAGTTTACAATTTAGTTATAGTTTTGATACCATAGTTGGGGGCCAGGGAGTCCAACTATGAAGATAACTGCCTGTCCCTGCTGTATGCTGGTTTTTAAGAAAAAACTACGTTTTAACTAATGGGATGCGATATATTTATGATTGATGTGTGTTTGTTCCTGTGTGGCTCATTTTCAAGAAAAATTGTTTTTAACTAATGGGATGCAATGAATTGGCTTGTTGATGGATAAAACTGTGAATGATATTGTTGTTGTAATGATTGGATTTTTGGGAAAAGTCTTAATTACAGAGGAGACTCTGCCCAAAATTTTATAATGGATTCTTCTATTTAATTCTTTATTAAATTTTGAAATGGGCATAAGAGTGTGTTTTACATATTGTAGTCCTCCTCTTTAATTTGGAATTTTCCTAAAAATATCAGTCTTGTGATATGATGAATTGTGAATGTATGAAATTTGGATTGTCTGAAGACCTGGGGAATGTGAATCTCAGGCATATGTATTATGTATAGATGTGAAATATGATTGTTTGTGATAGCATTGATGATATTGAAATTGAGATGTGATTGATGTAATTGATGATGTTGAAATGAGATAATGTTGATATGGTTGATGATGTTGAAATGAGATAATATTGATATGCATGATGATGATATTGAGATGATATGTTGTTGAGGTTGATAATGACATTGATGAGAGATAATGTTGATGTGAACAATGTCATTGTGTGTGGATATACATGGACACCGATGGGGGGTGTATGACAGGTTACCCTTGCGAGGAAGGATTTGTTCCTAGTCAGGTCATACATTGATGGTGCCCATGGTTGTAGGCTGTGTATGTACACATGGGATGCAACGATCAGTTGGTTACCCTTGCAAGGATGGATTTATTCCTAGCCACGGTCAGTGCATCGGTGAGCTCACATTGGTGTGTTACGTATGTACATGGGGGTGCATGATGGGTTACCCTTGCGAGGAAGGATTTGTTCCTAGCCGGGTCATGCATTGATGATGCCCATGTTTCATACTTCATTTGTATGTGTGGAAATAGATTGAAGGCACTCGCGTACTTGTGGGTTTCAGTGGATTGAGAACGCGGGTACTAAGGGGTCATCAGGTTTGGAATTCCCTTGCGACGCTGGCTAATCACCGGGTGGGGGAATGGCTAGTGCACGATAGGGTGGCCCTGATAGGCGGTGAATTATTTTTCCTGTGAGAGGCTATTTCCGGAGATGGTTCCACATTGCATGCTGATAGATGAGTCGGGTGCATGCATCATTCTATGCATAATTGTTTGAGTTGTGAGATGCATTGGATGATTGGTTTGTTGAGTGTTTATTGGAATCATGGATTTTTGTTAATGATTGTGGTGGGTAATGTTGTTTTGTTCCCAGTTGCTGCTATTTGATGTTTGTTGGTTTTATATAATAAACTCACCCTTGCATTTGTTGTATTGTGTGGTTGGTACCTGTGATGATCGCGAACTTTCGTTCGTGGAAAAAGATGAGCAGCAGTAGGTGACCTTGGAGGGAGATTCTTTTTGTTGGAGCCACCAAGCTGACATGATGACGTTGGAATTCTTTTTCAAAAAGAGTTGTGTTTTGTTAATCAACTCTTTCTTAGTTAGTTTTTCGATTCTCTTTTGTTGGCCATGTAAGATTCTAGGTGCAAATATATGTAAAATCAAATTAAGTGTTGATATGTAAATGATATGTACTGGTTCAATATATGCATACATGTGTATTCAATTATGTAATTGTATCGTGTCTATAATAATTGTATTATCGCGAAAAACTTACTACCATTTTCATAATCAATTTAATGAAGTTTTCATTAAAAGTTAAATCTTGTGTGGTAAGAGTAGATGATACAATAGTGACGAGGTGGGTCGTTACACTAGAACTTTTCTTAATGAAACAAACTTGTCAAAACATTTTTGGACTGATGCAGCGAATACTGTTTGCTACACCTTGAATAGACTACTCATAAGGCTTCTTTTGAAGAAAACTCCTTATGAGCTGTACAAAGGAAGGAAGCCAAACATTTCACACTTAAGAGTGTTTGGCTGCAAATGTTTTGTTTTAAATAATGGTAAAGATTCTCTTGGCAAATTTGATGCTAAAGCTGATGTAGGTATCTTTCTCGGTTACTCTTTACAAAGCAAAGCATATAGAATCTTTAACAAAAGAACATTATGTGTAGAAAAATCAGTGCATGTTATTTGTGATGAATTTAACTCCTCCAAGGAGGAAAAAGAATGTGATAATGATGCAGATCAATTGGAAGATATTATGCAGTTTAATGAAAAGCTAAAGTTTGATTCAAATGAAAAAGTGGAACATTCAACACCCATTCAAGAGCACAAGGATTGGAGAACTACTAAAGATCTTTCTCTTGACAATATCATCGGGGAAGTATCAAAGAGAGTTTCTACTAGATCCTCTTTAAGAAATCTTTGTCGTACAATGGCATTTGTTTCACAAATTGAACCAAAAGGCATTGATCAAGCTTTACTTGATGAACATTGGATAATGGCCATGCATAATGAATTAAATTAATTTAAGAGAAATGAAGTTTGAGAATTAGTTCCTAGACCCTCTTCTCATAAACCTATTGGCACCAAGTGGGTTTTTAGAAACAAACTGGATGAAAGTGGTATCATCATAAGGAATAAGGCCAGATTGGTTGCTAAAGGTTACAAACAAGAAGAAGGCATTGATTATGATGAAACATATGCTCCAGTTGCTAGATTGGAGGCCATTAAGTTGCTGCTTGCTTATGCATATCTAATGGGTTTTAAATTGTTTCAAATGGATGTTAAAAGTGTTGCCAACATCGATTCTTAGGAAAACCAATGTTGTCATGTGCAGCACATCAGTTTTACTAAAAACTGATATTGTGAGTAACCTGACAACACCGGTTTTGCTGACAACCATTGTTGTGGTGCACACTGTAACACCCCAAAATTTTGGAAGCATAGTCAACTACTAGGATAAAATGTTGATCAGAGGCAGTATAAAGATTTGGGAGAAATGACGCAAATACCCCTGGATATTTTGGTAAATGACCAAAATACCCCTAGGTAGTTTAGCCAGATATTTTAAAGAGGAAATCTTATAAATACCCTTGGATGTTTTGAAAAAGACCAAGAATACCTCCAGGGTAACAATTACAGAGTTTCCCTGAATATTTTTAGAAATGACAATTATACCCCTAGGGCTCAAGGGTGAAATTACCAAAATGCCCCTAGGTCAAAACTGACCAAGATGACCTTAGAAATTTGTGGGAACCTAAATATAGGATAAAATACTTTTAGATAATCAAGTATCAGCAAGGTTGGAGGCAGAGAACCCTAAAATAAAATTTCTACGAATTTTGGAAGATAGGATGAAAAGAGCTTAATTTAGATTACCTTAGGCATCAGAAAATTATAAGACCAGTATGGATATGATCTATAGAATTTTCCCTTAATTATGAAAGGGATAAGTGTTCTAAATAAGTTAGATTAGTAATTTTAATAATTCAAAGCAAAACAGACCAATAAGAATTCAAGGAAAACTATTATATGTAATTGAAGGAAAAATTGGTTGATTGAATTTCTAATACAAGCTTTGGCCGTATGATTTAGGATCAAAGGATAAAGCTTTAAGAAGCTTCAAGATTAGCCACATGGAGGGCCAAGAAGCTTGAAAATTTTCTATTGGTCCATTTGTAAAGTAAAGATAATAATGAAGGAAGAAGATTTTTTTTAAAATAAACTTCCTCTTGACTCCCTTGGACCCGTAGATAGTTCTAGGCATTATTTCAAAAATCCCAACGGTCAAAAGTTACATATATGGGATAGGAGTGTACCTTTAAAATTTTAAGGAAATCCAACGATTAATGAACCCAGAATAATTATTTTACAGAAACGGGTTTTGGGAAAATTTAAGAATAAAGGAAAAACACAAAATCCTCCCATCCACAAAAATTGGTGAAACTTACCCTCTAAGCCAAGCATTGCACGTATACAATCAAGGAGAGCTTGAGAAGATTCATGAATTAGGACACTTGTACAATGCAAAAGCTTTAGCCAATGGGAGAAAACCAACTAGAAAGCAAGCTAAGATATTTGTACTTCCTTAATACCCACCATTAAGTAGGAACCGTAAACAAGCTTGGACAAGGAAGAGATGCACGTGCAAAACAAGACAGCCAAGGAAAAGTGTGGAATTTTCATGATTTAGGCCACTTGGAACATGAAGAATGGCTAGCCAATGAAAAACTAACCACATGGAAAGTTAGTAATCATCATCCTTGGATATTTTTAAGCTTAGCACCTTATAAAAGAAGTGTAGGACCGAAAGTGGGCAGCTCAAAGAGAGAACTTGGTCGTGCAAAAATCCATCCAAAAGCCTTTTCATTTTATCCTTTCAATTCACCCTTTCACCTAGAGCAAAAATCAAGGCCTATATGCTTCTAAGTTCACGTGGAGCCCTATGGATACTAGGAGCAAGGCTATTCAAATTTTAAGGAGAAACCTAAGGTATGGGGGAGTTTATGATAGCTTAGTTTGAATATTACTCCTTGCTTTATTTGATTAAGTCTTGTATTCTAAGTT
>PYAF01004294.1:13035-23785 GCA_007407185.1 Glycine tomentella | reverse complement strand
CTTGGATAAATAACTTGGTTTTAGGTTAAAGAATGATTGATGTATAAATGATTAGAGCTTAACTTAATGAATGAATGAAACATAGGTATTTTAGAAGAAAAACAATTGGCTAATGAAATATTTTACTAAAATTAAAGTAGTTTAGGTTCTACCAAAGTTTGTGGGTTTCCTTAAAAAGTGTTTTGTAAACTCTTGAATATGTCTATTTTATGCTAGAATGATGCTTATTTAACCTTAGAATTATGTAGACCTTTATAAGGATTAATATTTAAGTAGTTTTCTATGAGTTTAAGCTTGCACACCATATGTTTGATAATATGTCACAATGAACAAAATATGTTTAAAGAATGTTTGGTTTGGATCCTTGTGGTTGAATTTGAATTATATTCGTGTGGTTGGTTGTTTTAACAAATGTATGTATTATTCCATGTGTTGTAAAGCTGAAATACATAAAGCTTATGAATTGTTGTGTGATTCTATACACTTTGATAAGACTAACATGTTGCTTGGCATCTTATGAATATATATGAGTTTAAGTGGTTTTATGATGTTGAGATGTGTTCCACTGGAGTGGGTGGAATTATCTGATATGAGAATTTGAGAAATAAAGTAATGATGAAGATGAATTAAGAAATAAAACAAACAAGCCATTACATATTCCATTTGCATTTATCCCCTCGGAGTGGAGGGAGGTCTCACTGGAGTGGGTGGGACTGTTCCACTGGAGTGGATGGAACTATATTTATGGTACCCTTTTTATCCCCTTGGAGTGGAGGGAGGTCTCACTGGAGTGGGTGGGACTGTTTCACTGGAGTGGGTGAAACTATGTTGATTTTGGTACCTTTTAATAGGACTCTGAGATCTCAGTCATGCATCATATAAAAAGATGAGCATGCATCTCATGCATCACATGATGGGTATGTGTATGATGTTCTGTATATTGTATCTGTTGTGATCTTTTAATTAAGGTTTTATCCATTTGTGTTATATATGTCTTATTCAAACTATGTTTATCATATACTCACCCTATTTGTGTCTGTGGTTGACACTTGTGATGACCCCAATTCATTTGGGCGAGCAGGGAAACAATGATGCATAAGTTGTGGATGTTTGGAAGGTGTGATGAGAAAGCTTGACGTATTGTATTTTGTGTTTGTGTGTAATTTGTTTCTGTGTAATTTGTATTAAATTTAAACAGTCTGTATATTCTTTTGGACATATATTTGGGACTGTAGTATGGATTGTAATTATTTAATATAGATGAACCGTGGTGAGGAAAATCGTTTATGTTACTTACAAATCATACAATTAGCAAGCAAAGCGAAAAAGAATTTTTGAAATTTTTTTAACTAAGATCATTATAACACCAAGTGGACACGAGATTTTACCTAAAATAAACCAAACACGAGAGAGTAAAGAGAGGCGTTACACACATAACAACATCGATTTTTAGGAAAATCGATGTTGTCAAGTGTAGTCACAACATCAATTTTTAGAAAAATCGATGTTGTCAGATGTACTCACAACATTGATTTTTAGGAAAATTGATGTTGTCAAGTGTACTCACAACATCGGTTTTTATGAAAACAGATGTTGATTTTTTTTTAATATCCTGTTTGTTTTCTTAATATTACTCAAACTTGCAAATCAAAAAATAGATCAATCTAAACAGTTTCACGGTACAAATTTTTATATTATTATTGAATAATTACTATCAGTTATAAGAAATAGTTAGAGAAAACAATAAATTCAACATATGAAATCATCTATAACCGAATGTAATTAAACATAACTCTACAATTGTAAAATTCCTTAAACACCTAGTGTTTCATTTTTAACTCTGAGATAACATCTTGCCCACTGAATGTGAATTGTCTTTATTCCGTCTGGTTCTAATGGTGCTCGATCAGTAAAATATTGCATGATATAATAAAACATAACTTAATAAGTGTAAATAATAACAAGTATAACAAATGAAATTAGTTTTGAAGTAAACAAACACCATTTCCCAATTATCCTTGAAACCTCCTAAGACTATCGTTTGACATCCAATGCATCACATAATAGCCACACTCGGTGCTTCCTCTTTGCTTATTACACTAAATTCAATAAGATATTCAAAGTTAATTGATAAGTGCCATATTTCAGTCAAATTATTGTTTCAATGATAGCACTTATCTTTTGATTTCATTAACTTTGTCTATAAACTTGCCTTATGTAACACCCTAAAATTTCCAGAACTATAGTCGAATAGATATTTATGAAAGTCTTTAAGTTATGGAAGAATTATTTGGGTAAAATGTTAATTAGAGGCATTATAAAAATGTTTGGGGAAAAAAGACCATATTACCCTTATCATAAATTAGAAATGACAGAAATGCCCTTGGGGTTAAAATGACGATAATACCCCTGGATATTTTTGAAATGACAAGAATACCCTTAGATATTTTGAATAGATATTTCTATGATGGAAACGACAATTATGCCCTAGGATGAAGGATGAATTTACCATAATGCCCTTCAGGCCAGAAATGATAAGATATTCTTAGGGATTCTGTGAGAACCTGATGGAAATACATAATATTCTTAGATAGCAGATTATCAAAATAATTTGTGACAGAAAACCATAAGTGGAATTAGGTTTTTCTTAAGCATCCAATGGTAGAAAAGGAAGAAAAACTTATGTTCCCATCCCTAGGTGTGAAGAGCACGTGTAGAACCATGTAGAAAGGAGGAGAATATTCATGAAAGCCACTTGTAAAAGTAAGCCATGTGATTTTTCTCCCTTTTTCCTCTAGCATTCACGGGAAGCTTGGAGAATAATGGTGAAGCTTCATGATTTTGCCAACTCAAAGGGACACTTGGAAGGAGATTAAGAGAAGGCTTCATGAATTGGACAAGTATCAAGACACTTGTATGGTGTAGATTTAGTTTAAGTAGATTTTTCTTAAAAAGCAAAAATCTTATCTTGTCTCCTTTGACAGAACACGTGGCTAGTTCTAGACATTATTTCAACAATTCCAACAGTCAAAAGTTACATATGTGGGATAGTATACCTTTAAAATTTTAAGGATATCCAACGGTTAACGAATCTAGAATCAATATTTTACTAAAATGGGTTTTGGGATAAACTCAAGAATGAAGAATGAAGAATGAAGAAAAGCACCATTTTTCCCTAATCCTAGTTTTTCCACGTGCACATACAAGAAGAAGGGAGAACTTCAAGAATTGGGACACTTGTATGGAGGAAAAACAAGGACTATTGTGATTGGAACATGTGGAAAGTTAGCCATAATGACTTAGGAGATATTTTTGTAGTAAAAGCTTTTTAAATCAATTGTCCAACCCTACATAAAGGGGGGAGTGGACCGAAAAACACCAACTCCTTCTCCAAGAGGAAGTGCCTGTGAAATCCCTTTTCCATATCTCTTCCATCTTTTCATTTCCAAGCCTAAATCAAGTTAGAAAAGAAACTCCACCATATTGAAGCAACACGAAAGTTAGGAGAAGCAAGGGAAAAGTTTGGCAAGCTTTTAGGAAGAAGTTTATCAAGCTTTGAGAGGAAAACAAGGTATGTATAGGGAGGTTTATGTTAAATATAGTTTAAGTGTTATTTTATTTAAGTATGAATAGAATTTAATCTATTTCTATAAAACAAAGCTTGCACACCATGTGTTTGATGAATTGTTCCAAAGAAATGAAGATATGTTTGAGTGTGACTTGGTGTGAATAAATATTTGGAATACTTTTGTTATTGAGTGTTCTATGAAATTTTTTATGAACTTCATGTGTTTCTATGAATCTTTGTACATATATATTATATTGAGTTATGTATTGGATTGATGTTGAGTTTTTAGTAAAGCATGTGAGATATAAGATGAAGATTGATATTTGAAAAACAAATATGAGATGATAACATAAAAAGGGAATCATTCATACATATCTCATATGCATATGCCTGGCGGGGGCTAAGCCGTGTATATTCCTGGCAGGGGCTAAGCCGTGTATATTCCTGGCAGGGGCTAAGCCGTGTATATTATATGCCTGGCAGAGGCTAAGCTGTTTTATGGTACCAAATATTGAGAATTTGAGAGAATCGTGCATCATATAAAGAAGATGAGCATGCATCACATGATGAGGATGTAGTATGATTATCTGTATGCTTTATATATTGTGTGACTTAAACTGTGTTTATCATAAACTTACCCTATATTATGTGTCTGTGGTTGACACTTGCGATGACCTCAATTTATTTGGGCGAGTAGAAGAACAGTAAAAGTATAGCGCAACGGATGGATTATGTAGAAGATATTGGGAAGATATTTTGGTGGCAGATATAGTGTTACTTATATTTGTTTTGATGATATGTAATCTGTAATAGAACTAAGAATGGTCTGTATATTATGTTGGTTTGTATTTTGGACTGTATGTTGGACTGTAATTTATTTTGAACTCAAGAACGTTTAGTGACAAAGAACTCGTTTACGATATTGATAGTTAGTACTTTTCGTACGAAGTTAATTTAAGCAATAAGAAAATAATTTTCAGGAAGGAAATTTATAATTAAGATAATTCTAAAGCAAGTAATTTCATTCAAAATCAATAAAATACAAGATGGTAAAACGAGGTGTTACACCTTAAACCTAGTCAATTTGTATCTAGTACTTGTACGAATGTTGTTTTTCCCATTTTGGAAGATTAATCCAATCATATTTTGTATTTTGATAGGTTCCAATGGCATCCAAGCAAGCAAGGCAAGCGAAAGGGGCATAAATGTTAAATCTGGGAGATGTTAGAAGCAAAAATGGCCCAGAACTCGCCTAGGCCAATGACCTTTCTTCACCATTAAGGCTTTAGCTAGCCCAATCAAGTGGAAGCAATGTATTTTGCTCGCCCAGATGAGTTCAAGTTCCAAGGAGATAAGGCTAGCTCGCCCAGGCGAGTAAAAACAGGCAAAAACACTTGCTTGGGCGAGTGGACTCAAGCAGCACCTCAAAATCTATAAATAGACATGAAATTATGAATGAAAGGCATTCCATTCTTAATTTTGTTTGCTTTTGTACTCGGCCTTGTACATTAGATTAGCTTAGGATAAAGCTTAGGGAGAGTGAGAGAAGTGAGGATTAGTGTGGAGACTCTGCCGGAAAGAAGCGGTGATGGTTCCTTTCATCAATTCTTCCATTAATGAGGTGCTCTCCACAATGGTTGGCTAGCTTCTCTTAAAGGATTGGATGTAATCTTCTTAACCTTATGTCTCTCTTTTAATACTTATTTATGCATGAATCGTTTCTATTCCTTATTGGTAATTTCATTATCTCCTTAATGCTTGATTCTACTTTATCACTAGTTTCATGAACTTAATCTTATGTGAGACTGGAAAGTAATCTTAGGATTTGAACTGAATGATTTTACTCATTATGTTACGTTGCTAGGAATAGAGCATAACTTTTTGATTGCAAATAGCACCCGATTATGATTATAGTGCTGGGGTATTTACTTCATATGCGAGGGATTGATATTCGGTAGATATCCTTAGGATTCTCAAATGCAAGGAATTGATTCAGGGTGAAATAATGTGTGCATGAATAAAAATAGAAAATGATTTATACATGGTAAAGTTAGAATACTAAGGGTAAGAATGATGAAACCCAATTCACTTTCTCATAAATATATTTCATTTTACTTGTTTCATAATTTTTCGTTACTTTCGTAAAACACATGAAATTTCGCTCATCCTTATTGTACATAAATATTGAACTGTTAAGTTATATTTGGATTAACTAAGTAGCTCAAGTCCCTGTGGAGACGATCTTTTATAAATTTTGTAACTTATAACGACAAATTGGTACGCTTGCCAAAAGTCTAACAAGTTTCTGACGTCGTTGTCGGGGACTTGATTCGTTTACTTAGTTCTTTTAAATTTAATTTTTCATTTTAATAGGACTTTTTCTTCACTCTAGTTATTTTGATTTTTGTATAAATTCTCTTATGTTTTATTTTATTTTATTTTCCCTAAACCTCGGTACTTACGAGTTATTGCAAGTTTGTTCTTTTTCCTTTTTGAGGTAAATTTCTTGCAGAAAAATTGTTATTTAAATTCAGAAACTACCAAGATCATAATAGAAGAACATAAAGGAAACAAACAACCAAAGAGCCACCGAGTGAATCTTCTTCTATTTTGATTCTCCTTCACCAATAAAGCCACCTGTAATTTAATTATGGCTGATAAAGGAAGGGGAGAAGAAAATAGACCACCAAGGAGGACTCTTGGTGACTATGCGTATCAACAAGGACCAAAGCATTACAACAACATAGTCATTCCTCCTTTCAGTAAAAAGGTTGTGGAATTGAAGCCCGCATTACTCAGTCTGATTGGATCACATCCTTTTTCCGGAATGGATCATGAAGATCCATACACTCATTTTTCTACCTTCATGGAGCTATATAGTACTATGGGAGCCTCTGATACAGATGCTGAAGTTGTCTATCTTAGAGCTTTTTTTGTTCTCCTTGACTGGTAAGGCAAAGACATGGCTTCAATCCCAACCAAATAAAAGTCTTAGCACTTGGGAAGAAGTGGAGGAAAAATTTATTGCCAGATTATTTCCCCCATCAAGATTCATAAGTGCAAAATCAGCAATTGCTACTTTTTCCCAAGGGTTTGATGAACCTCTCTGTGAGACATGGGAGAGATTCAAATCATTACTGCAGAGGTGCCCAAACCATAACTTTGATGATGTTGCACAACTACATATTTTCTATAGTAGTTTGAGACCTCAAACAAAGATGATTCTTGATGCCTCAGCTGGAGGTACCATGATGTCAAAGAGCTCGGAGGAAGCAATTGTAATCATTGACTCCATAGCAGCCAGTGATTACCAGTCTCACCATGATAGATCTCCGATTCAAAGAAAAGGTATAATGGAGCTGAATACTCAGAATGCAATTCTAGCTCAGAATAAGCTCTTGACTCAACAAATTGAAGCCTTGACCAAACAAATAAGCCAACTTCCTCAACAAATTCAGCAAGCACATGGTGATTAACAACAAGAAGATGAGGCTTATTATATGCAAAATCAGACCAGATCTCAACAGAACTTCCAAGGAAATTACCAAAGCTACAGAGATGGTCCAAGTTCTTATGGCTGGAGGCAGCAAAATGATAATACATATTATGGTCCCACTAACTCTTCTTTTGCAGGTCCTTCTAACAACTCTTATGTAGGTTCTTCAAATATGGGTCCACCACAACAATAAGAAGCTTAATCTGACAGAATTTCAAAAATGGAAGATACTCTAACTCATTTCAGATGTCCATTACAAATTAGAAGAACACTGAGGCTTCTATCAAAAATCTTGAAGTTCAGGTTGGACAGCTTGCAAAACAACTATCTGAGCATAGAAGTGGACCTTTTTCAGCAAACACACAAGTTAATCCAAAGGAACCAAGGGAGTGTTTTAGAGTGGATGTCTTGGATAAAGTAATTTCTTATTCCAAGAGGTTGGTTCAAGAAAAAGATTGTTCAGAGAAAATATTAGCTGAAGCATTAGAGGAGATGAGTGAATCTGAAGAAAATGATAGTTTATATTATCTCCAACAGCCAAATGCTTTCAAGAAAATTCCTTACCAACAGTTTATCTTTGAGGAATTGTCAGAGGAAGTGCAAATCAAGAAACGCAAATAAAGGTAAACGCAGTACCTCCACATTCTAAAAATGTTTTTTCTTGCAGGGAATTCACAGAAATCAGTTATCAATAAATAAATTCTTTTTGAAAAAGAAAAGAAACTGGTGAAAATGTTGGAGGAAAACACAGAAGCCATTGGCTCATCACTATTGTCCAAATCCTGGGAGCCAAAACCATAACAAAGGCGTCCAGCTAAGAAGATGTTAAAGAAGCACTCCTTGGAGGCAATCCAGTGTTTTTAAATTTTGTCTTTATTTATGTTATATGTCTTTTTAAATTTTATGTCTTATCTTTTTGAAAGTATCATCTGTTTTGTTAGAACTTGGATATAGGTCCATTTTTGTTAGGAGAAAGCAAAGCAGGTAAGGATGAAGAACGTGGCAGATCCTGCTGATTATCTAAATGGAGGAAACTGAGCTCCTCAGCCATGATCTTCAAAAATCTGTGACTTTGTTTTTATATTTCTTTACCGCTTTGTAGTTTAAATTTAGTACTTTGTTTCTTTATCATGTTTGATGTTTGCTTAAAATAGTTGTGTGCGTTTATGAT
Source organism: Glycine tomentella (assembly GCA_007407185.1). Classification (NCBI taxonomy): domain Eukaryota; kingdom Viridiplantae; phylum Streptophyta; class Magnoliopsida; order Fabales; family Fabaceae; genus Glycine; species Glycine tomentella. The sequence goes on along the minus strand of PYAF01004294.1, from coordinate 15,550 downwards.
TCTTTTTGGTATTGCGCACTTTGATTGTGTACACAGAGGTTTCTCTCTTTTTGTAAGTAAACATTTTTTATTAAAATTTTTGTTTTTATTAACCTAGTTATAGAATATGTATAAATCTTTTTGGGACTTAAAAGTGAAATTTTTTCTTGAATATGACATGTTTTAGAAAGAATCAACCGATATTGTTTTTGAAACTTGCTTTTTGTATTGGATCAGAACACCACAAGATGGATTTTGGAAACTTTGAGAATGAAAAACAAATGAATGATTTTCCAAAAGATCAAATGAAGGCAGGATTTTTTTACATGGAATTGTTAAATAACTTCTTTTGAAACATTGATTTGATTTGAACATGAAAACAGACCTTAAAGCCTTAGTGAGTGTGTGCATCCAGAAATTATATTGAGTGTCCTCACTGATATGAATTATGGTTGATTTTGCATGAATTTCTAAGTGTCATAACATATGATTCATGGATATGATTTAGGCCTTCTTTCTTTTTGAACAAATTTTAAGCCACTGGCCAAAAAGTTATCCCAACATACACAATGATTTACCCTTTGCAAGCTCTTTGAGCCAAACACTTGGTATTTTCTTGAAACCCTAACTTAGAATAAGAATTTCCCTACCTTACGTTAGGTTAGGAGAGCAAAAAGGGGATATTTTGTTGATGGGAACCTTTTGGGTAGCTCATGCGATGAAAAAGACTTTTAAATATGGCTATATGCTATTCATGTGAAAGAAAAGAAAGAAAAGTGAAAGAAAAAGACAAGAAAAAGGAAAAGGAAACAAATTCCTTGTGTTTTAAATTGTACAAAGTTGGGTGAAAAGATTGATATGATAAACATGGATATCTTGGAAAGAAGAATAGTAGGTGATGATCTAATTGTTTTATCTTTAATTGCTCTCCTAGTCCCAAGGTCATTTGAAAATCCAAAAAAAACCAAGATTCCTTTCTAGCCAGGCCCAACCATAAAAGGCCTAATGATCCATGATAAATATGTGCTTTGATTTGATGGGAAATGAACTGCAAAATTAATCTATGACATATCAGTGTTGGAATTGAGATTACACACTTGCCTATGGGAGAATTAAACACTTTTGAGAGGTTTTCCTCTATTTAAAACAAAAAGGTGTTTCCTCTGATGTTCTTTAGAAATGAAATGTGAATTGATCTTAATCTCAATTGGTTTTGTAAATTTCATTTTTTTTCAATTCTCAAGGTTGACTATTTGAAAATATGTTCTGATCACTCTGAAAAGTTGATTCTTTACAAAGCATGTTCATAAGTATTTACTATAGTCCTAGTGTTAATTTACTTTGCTTGAGGACAAGCAAGATTCTAAGTTGGGGGGGTGATAAGTGTCATATTTCAGTCAAATTATTGTTTCAATGATGGCATTTATCTTTTGATTTCATTAACTTTGTCTATAAACTTGCCTTAAACCTAGGAAAAATGGCCCAGAACTAGCCTGGGCCAATGACCTCTCTTCACCATTAAGGCTTTATCTTGCCCAGGCAAGTGGAAGTAGTGTTCGCCCAGGCGAGTTCAAGTTCCAAGGAGATAAGGCTAGCTCACCCAGGCGAGTAAAAACAGGAAAAAACACTCGCCTGGGCGAGTGGACTCAAACAACACTGATAGAGTGCTTTTAGTTGAGTATTTTTCTATCCTTCTTAGCTTATTTGACCTCTCTTGAACCTTTATTTTCCTATTCTAATTCAGTTTTTGGGCCTAGGCAAGTAAGTGGACTTAATTGCTAATTGTTGCGTATTTTTGGATTTTTGCTCACTTGATGTATCTGACTTGTACAGGGCCTATAGGATGTTACCAATCTCCGAATGGAGCATTCTAGGAGTCCCTGGAAAGATAACAAAAAGATCTACAAGTTTACTAGAAATAGCCCGAGGCCAATTCTGTCATTTAGAGGGTCATTTTAAGCTTTGAAGTTAGCACCTCTGCATTTGTAATTTTGGATTGCGAATTTGACTTTCGTGGTTGTAAATAGCAAATAATTAGATTTTTGGGTTTGTTTATGGCCCATTTCGTTTTCAAAACACAGTCACTACATATTAGTGACTTTAGTGAAACTTGGGCACCACTCTTTACATTTTTCAATAAACAAGTTTTATTTTCCTTTCCTTTAGTTTTTAGATCAAAACCCTTGCTCTCATTTTCTCTCTACTGTTCTTCCATTTTCGTGCAATCATTTCATGGGGCTTTCACTGATGATGATCATGGAAGGCTAAATCATCAATCAATTCAAGGATCCAACCCAAGCACAAGGAGAATTTGATCTGGTTTAGTATTTCAAATCCTATGTGAATGTTCATCTTCTTCTTCAATTGCTATTCTGTTTTTCATGATTATGAATGCGTTTAGGATTGAAAGCGGATTAGGTTATGGATTCATGCCTAATTTCGAATATTAATCACAGAATAATTGGATGATATTTCAATTAGGGTTGTGGTTTCAATTAAATTAGGGGTTAATTCGATTGAACAACTTCTAATGAGA
>PYAF01004293.1:129152-143377 GCA_007407185.1 Glycine tomentella | reverse complement strand
GCAAAAACACTCGCCCAAGCGACTTAAGTCGGTCAGAATTGCCCTATAAATAGCCTAGCACCCCTCCATGGTTTTCAACACTTTCTCCATTCATTCCCTTCTCCCTTGGGCTTCTAAGGTGCTCATAAAAACCTTATTTGTTCTTCTAAGCTTGTATTAAGAGTGGTTTAAGTGAGGGTGAGAGAAATTAAAAGAGTGCAGAAGCTTTGCCAGACGAAAATGACGATGGTATTCTTCATCTGTTCGTCTAAGGAGACCTGCTCCATGGTCGGCTAAACTTAGCACACACGGATTGTCCCGAAGCTATAAGCACTAAGAATCCATTCATATAATTGATAGACCAGATTTTAAAGAAAAGGCAGAAATCTTACCCACAACACGAATAGGCTGGAATTCTTTTCAGGTAAAGGAATTAGGATAGGAACAATTCATGAAAAGCTTTTTTTAATTGAGCAATTTCACTGGAATATGAAATCTAACAACATTATGCTCTTCAACAGAATAATGAACATAGGTTCAATGTCTGTTTAAATGCACCAGTAAGGTAACTCTACCTAGATATACTGTGAAGAAAACCAAATAAATTAACTAATCATGGAAGGACACAAAAGGAAGTCGTTAAATATGCAAGAAATGAAGAAGCTCCAAGGAATACCTTTAAATTTAATGTAATTGGAAGCAATACTGGGAGCAGATGGTATAATTGGAGCCCTCGAACGTTGGCGAGCCAAAGCCTGAGCTAACGCTTGATGGTTAGATTGGTTTGTGCGAGGTGAAGTATGGGATGAGGGGTGGTGAGAAGATGAGATTCTCTTGTCATTAGGTGCGAGAAATGGAGCTGTGTACATTTTGGGAGGAATTGCCCGGGTTGTGTTTGGGGCTTGTAGAACAGATTTAGTCCAAGCCATAGGGAATGACGGAGGAACAACAGAATGAAGAGCTTGGGGTGTGAGAGACTGGGCTGGGCGGACCAAGGGAGACATTGCCCGGGATGTTTTTGGGACTGATGGAGCCAATCTGGCCCAAGTAGTTGGAATTGATGGATGTATGAACTGAGTTGGTAGAGTCTTCCTTTGTTGATTCTGGACAGTGGATGACAGTGGTTGGGAAGCAGCTCTCTTTAGAGATGCCATGTTGGATGGCCTTGAAACTTGAGCAGTAATGTATCCCTTTCCAGCTTGCATTCCTACATCTGAATAAATTAGTTTATTGCTTAAAGAAATATCCAATGGCGAGTGGATAGCATGATATGTTTAAGAAGGTAATCACCAGAAGTAGATTGTGGTCGAAGAAGAGAGTTTGATTGCTGAATAGAACCACTTGCCTGTGATTGACCATGATTACCTACAGGAGACCATGAATCTTAATCAATAAATAATAATAGACCTTTGACTCACCAGGAATTTTTTTAAAAATCTACAGACATATAATATCTGTCTATATGCATAAAATGAAATGCTTTAACACTTTACATCATACAAAAAGCAATTAGCAAATGATCAAGCCTCTTGTTGATACTTAGTTATGCCACAGTTGTCATGTTTCATGAAAACTAAACAAAGTAATTTTTCACCCATATCTAAACTTGAGGGCAGGAAGCACCAAGTAAACCAAGCAAAAAAGTTTGTAAAAATCCAAAATCAATTCCTTAGACATGCAGGCGATACTGTCAAATGAACATCTTTCAGCAAACATTCTTACCCTAATCTATTTCTTTTGATATTTATTCATGCATTAGTCTTCTATTTATTCTTGATAGATTTATTCTGCGCTTAATGCTTGATTCTACTTGATCAATAGTTTCATGAATTAAGGTCTTAAGTTTAACTGGAAAGTACTCCTAAAACTAGAACTGGGTAAATCTATTCTTTACGTTACGATCACTAGGAATAGGGCGTACCGTTTAGATTGTAATTAAACACGCGAATATTAACGTAATGCTGGGATATTTATTCTATATGCGAGGGATCGATATTTGATAAGTATTCTTAGAATTTCCAATTGCGAGGAATCGATTTGGAATGATTTTTATGTGTGCATCAATAATAAAAGGAATTAACTTATGCATGATAATATTAATTGAATACTAAGGGGTAAGAATGATGAAATCCAATCCTGTGCTTCTCTTTAATTAATCTCGTTCTACTTATTTCTGTAACTTCTCGTAGTTATTTGTAATCAAGTTTATTATTTCCGTCTTTTGTTAATTTCTATTTCAAATCAACACTTGAATGAATTTCGTCCACTATTGTTGTACATAACTATTAAACCGACAAGTTCTATTTAAATTAATTGAGTAAACCAATTCCCTGTGGAGACGAATCTTATAAATTTTGTAACTTGCAACGATAAATCGGTACGCTTGCCGAGAGTTTTCCTAACAAAGATCAAGAGAAAACAGCCTTTACTTGTCTTTTTGGTGTTTTTGCCTATAGGAAAATGCCTTTTGGTCTTTGTAATGCACCCGCCACTTTCCAAAGGTGCATGCTTGCTATTTTTTCCGACCTTATTGAGAAAAGCATTGAAATCTTCATGGATGATTTTTTAGTTTTTGGTACTTCTTTCGATTTATGTCTTTCTAACCTTGATGTTGTTTTAAAGCGATGTATTGAAACTAATCTTGTACTTAATTGGGAGAAGTGTCACTTCATGGTGACAGAAGGCATTGTTTTAGGTCATAAGATTTCTATGCAGGGCATTGAAGTGGACAAAGCTAAAGTTGATGTCATTGAGAAATTACCTCCACCAACCAATGTCAAAGGCATTAGAAGTTTTCTGGGACATGCAGGATTCTACAAGCGGTTTATTAAAGATTTTTCAAAAATTTCCAAGCCACTGAGCAACCTCTTAAATAAAGAAGTCCCATTCCATTTTGATGATTCATGCTTTACAGCTTTTAATACTTTGAAACAAAAACTAGTTTTTGCACCAATAATCACTGCACCTGATTGGACACTTGATTTTGAATTAATGTGTGATGCAAGTGATTATGCTGTAGGAGCAGTTTTGGGACAAAGGAAAAACAAAGTTTTTCATGTTATACATTATGCAAGCAAAGTTTTAAATGATGCTCAAATTAATTATGCAACAACTGAGAAAGAATTGCTTGCCATAGTGTATGCCTTGGAAAATTTAGATCATACTTGATTGGATCCAAAGTGGTGATTTATACTAATCATGCTGCAATAAAACACTTGTTAGTTAAATCTGATTCTAAGCCTAGACTCATCCGTTGGGTTTTACTTTTACAGGAATTTGATTTAGAAATCAAGGATAAGAAGGGATGTAAGAATCATGTAGCTGATCATTTGTCCAGACTTACCAGTGATGAAATAGCCACTCAAGATCCAGAAATTCAAGAAGAATTCCCTGATGAGAAGCTCTTCCATATTTAAGAAAGGCCATGGTTTGCAGAGATGGCCAACTTTAAAACAGCCGGTGTAATTCCTGAAGATTATACTTGGCAACAGAAGAAGATGTTTCTCAGAGATGCCCGATACTTTGTATGGGATGATCCTTACCTCTTCAAAATAGGAGCAGACAATCTCCTAAGATGATGTGTAACTCAGGAAGAGGCAAGGAACATCTATGGCATTGTCACAGTTCACCCTATGGAGGCCACTACAACGGTGAAAGAACTGCTGCCAAAGTTCTCCAATCCTGATTCTATTGGCCTACTTTGTTTAAAGATGCCCATGAATATGTCCAAAGGTGTGATAACTGCCAAAAAACAGGGGGAATCTCTAGAAGGAATGAAATGCCACTACAAAACATTTTGGAGGTTGAGGCATTTGATTGTTGGGGGATAGATTTCATCGGTCCATTTCCATCATCCTACTCAAATGAATACATTTTATTGGCTGTGGATTATGTCACCAAATGGGTGGAAGCAATAGCTGCACAAAAAGCTGATGCAAAGACAGTTATTCGCTTCTTAAAAAGAAACATCTTTACGAGATTTGGGACACCACGAGTATTGATCAGTGATGGAGGATCTCACTTTTGCAATGTCCAACTTAAAAAGGTCCTCCAACATTACAGTGTTAGGCATAAGGTAGCTTCACCTTATCATCCCCAAACCAATGGGCAAGCAGAAGTTTTAAATAGGGAAATTAAAAGAATATTGGAGAAAACAATTGCTCAATCAAGGAAGGATTGGTCTCAGAAGTTAGATGAAACTCTATGGGCATATCGAACAGCATATAAATCGCCTACGAGACTTACTCCGTTCCAGTTGGTCTATGGCAAATCCTGTCATTTGCCTGTGGAGTTAGAACATAAAGCTTATTGGGCATTGAAATTTCTAAATTTTGACTTTAATGCAGCAGGTGAACGCAGGAAGCTCCAACTTCATGAATTGGAGGAATTAAGGTTTCAAGCATATGAAAATTCTAAGCTTTATAAACAACGAGTTAAATCTTATCATGATAAAAAGCTTTCGAAAAGGAATTTTCAAACTGGGCAACCTGTTTTGTTATTTAATTCTCGATTGAGATTGTTTCCAGGTAAGCTGAAATCCAAGTGGTCTGGCCCATTCATCATCAATGAAGTTATGCCACATGGAGCAGTATTCCTTGAAGATCCAGCCACAAAGAGGACATGGACTGTCAATGGTAGCAGAATCAAACCCTATCTGGGTGGTGATGTCAAAAGACTTACCACTGTGGTCTACTTACAAGAAGTATGAGCTACAACAAAAGCGTCCAACTATGATGATGTTAAATAAGCGCTTCTAGGAGGCAACCTAGTAATTTCTAACCTTTCTTTTTATATGCTTTATCATTTTATTTAAATATTTTTGCCTGTATAAATATAGATTAGTTAAAATAGTAGATAATTATAAGCTAAAATAATTTTTCAAAAAAAAAAGTTGTTTTAACTCGCCTAAGCGAGTATTTCATGCCTATTTTGCTCGCTTGGGCGAGAAAGGCCCTGCAGCACGAGTTTAAAAAGTAAAAAAAACAAAATTTCACCAAAAATTTCACTATCATTTGTGAAATTTTGTGGCTTCCTTGGTCTTGTTCGTCTAACTTGCCCAAGCCACTCCATTTTCATTCAAATCCACACTCCATATCCAGGTAAGTATCTTTGTGCCATTTTGAATTAGTTGTTGTAGCAAATAGCATAGATTAGGATAGCTTAATTACAATTAGTATAGTTATGTTCTTGCTTTGAAAGTTAAGAACCCTAGGATAGATAAGTTACAGATTTTGCACTTTGATGTTTGATGTGGTTTCTGCCATTGATAATATTCTTGTTGATTCTCTCCTTCTTATTCTCTAAAAAATTGGTGCAAGAACATACAAATGCTACTCATTTCCATAGATAACTTTTCATGCACACCATATGTTTGTTAAAATGCTTCAATGAAAATAGCCATGTTTTTCCTCATTCTTTTTGCACAAAAATTACTCCCTGCACATGCTAAATGGACTGAATGAATGTAGGTTTTGGTAATTCATGAAAAACACTTTTGTGCATCACTTTGAATGTTGCTTGAAATTTAAAACAATTCATTTTTCAAAAGTGGACAGCACAAAAATTGCATGAATTCAAGACTTACCAAAGGACTTAATTGTTGATTTAAAATGTACACTACACATAGCTCATGATAGATTTCAAGAGTAAGTTATTTCTTTGTGCACAAAATTTAAATTGCATGTAAAAGCTTGTAGCATAAAGGATTAATGAACATCCATGAGTTGCTGGAATAATAGTGACAATATTGGTAATTTGTTTTATGAACATTGGAAAAACTGGAAATTGTGAGCATACATGTTGTAATGGTTAAAAATGCATAAATTCAATTCTCATGGGCTGCCATCTATTTTCTAGTTTTCGCATACATGCTGATTTTTTCATATTCTTTGTTGTGCTATTTTGAGATCTTCTTCAGATGGCTCCCAAGAAGTTGTCAACCAAAAGAGCTAGGCATGAAGGAGAAGGGTCTAGTGCTATTCCTGCAGAATTTGTATTTGATGCGCAGAGGTTCCGATCTGAGGAGCACCAAAAGCGGTATGAAGTCATTAAAAATTGGTCGTTCCTTAAAGAACGGAGGGTTCATTCAATGGATGGTGAATATCCCAAATTCACTATGGAAATTGATAGACGAAGATGGAGGCCTCTTGCAACACCAATGCAAAAATTTGATCCGACAATAGTATGGGAATTCTATGCCAATGCTTGGCCCACTGAAGAAGGTGTTCTTGATCAGAGGTCCCTAGTGCAAGGTCAGTGGATTCCTTATGATCCCGATGCGATTAATCAATTCCTCGGGAATCCACTCATATTGGAAGAAGGTCAAAACTATGAATATACTAGCAGGAGGAACATCATTTATGGGTTTCATGAGCAAGCAGTCACTCAACTTCTTTGTGCTCCGGGGTGTGACTTTGCCCGCAATATTGGAGGGAGATGGGTGAGATTAATGAGAACTAGCATGACAATACTCACTCAAATCTGGATGACCTTCCTCCTCAGTAACGTGCTTCCAAGTGATCATACTTCTGACTTGCCTATGCCCAAATGCCAACTTGTTTTCAGTTCATGGAGCAGCTCAGTATTCATGTAGAACAGTTGATTTCAAACGCCATTCATCAGTTCGTCCTCACTGAGCCTCCCCGCCATCCATTAAACCCAGAAAAAGCCAACCGTTCGCTTGGATTTCCTGCTCTAATAACTGCTTTATGTCAATTTTATGGTGTGCAGGTACAACCTTCCAAGACGATCCGACCTCCCATCAACCGAGCATTCATTGAGAAATATTGCCAAGCCAAACCGGTAGAGCAGCAGCAGCCACCGGCACCACCATATTTGGATTCCATTTCAGCTCAGCTTCAGCGGATGGAACTCTATATGCAACATGTGGCTGCTCAACAAGCTGCTAATTTCAGAGCCCAGATGCAGATGAACGAGAATTTCTATAACTACACTCTGCATCAACACAGCCAGGATCCTCACCCTTTTTCCTAGCCCACTCCAGATCAGTTCTGAGCTCAAGCTGCATGGCCTGGGGACAGACCAACATTTCAGGAGGAGGCAGAGGACCAAAGAGCTGAGCAGGATCCTGTAGCTGGACCTGCACATGGTCATGATGTTGATGAGGAGAGCAGCTGAGGAGGATGATTTGGGGCATAATCTGATATCTTACATGGATTTGCATCATCTGAAACACTGTCACACTGTTTTAATTTTTATTTATCGCTTTCTAAATACTTTAGATACTATATTACTGTTTTTATTACTAACTATTTCATTTGTGTTTAGTTATATGCATTGATAATCTTTTGGTAGTATATATATTGATAAATCTTTTTGGTATTATATACTACTAACATGTCTTTTTGAAAATTATATCAAAATTTTTGCTTTTTGTTTTAAGAAATTATATTATATATATATATATATATATATATATATATATCTATAAACTTTTTGGGACTTAAAAGGAATAATTTTTTTGAAAAATTACATGTTTTGAAAAGAATCAACAGACATTATTTTGAAACTTGATTTTTTGATACTAGATCAGAAAAACAAAATGATTTTTGAAAAATCTTGAGAATGAAAAACCAATGAAATGATTTTCCCAAAAATCAAATGAGGCCTAGTGAGTGTGTGCCAACACATAAATTACATTGAGTGTCCTCACTGATATGATTTATAGTAATTTTGCATTAATTTCTAATTGTCATAACATATGATGCATGGATACGATTTAGGCCGTCTTTCTTTTTGAACAAATGTTAAAGCCACTGGCCAAAAAGCTATCCCAATATGAATATAATGATTTACCAATTGCAACCCTTTTTTAGCCAAACAGTTAATTTATTGTTGAAACCCTAACCTAGGATAGGAATTCCCTACCTTACCTAAGGATAGGAGAGCAAAAAGGGAAATGATCTGTTGATGGGAAACTTCCTTTGGGTAATTCATGCTATGAAAAAGACTTCTAAATGTGGTTATATGTTATTCATGTAAAAGAAAAGAAAGAAAAGAAGTGAAAGAAAAAGAAAAAGAAAAGGAAACAAATTCTTTGTGTTTTAAAGTGTTGTACAAAGTAGGGTGAATAAAAAGATTGATAGATATCTTGGAAGAAAAAAAGGAAGACATAGGAAGTAAAAATTTCACTGATTTATCTATATATGCTCTCCTATTCCAAAGGTTCTTTGAATATCCAGAAAAACCAAGATTTCTTTTCTAACCAAAAGCCTAACCATAAAAGCCCTAATGATCCTTGTTGATTATGCAATTTGATTTGATAGGAAATGAATTGCAAAATCAATCTATAAAATATCAGTGTAGGAATTGAGATGAAACACTTACCTGTGAGAGAATTAAACACTTAAAAGGTTTTCCTCTGTGCAAATCAGTCATATGTTTCCTCTGATATTTTTTAGAAAGGAAATGTAAATTGATCTTAATCTCATTTGGATATGTGAATTTCATCTTTCGGTTTCAATTCTTGAGGTTAACCATTTGAAAATATGTTCTGATTATTTTTGGAAGTTGATTCTTTATAAAACGTGTTTCCAAATATTTTTACTATTGCTTGAGGACAAGCAAGATTCTAGATTGGGGGGAGTTGATAAGTGCCATATTTTAGTGAAATTTAGATTACATATTAGGCACTTATCTTTTGTTTTTACTAAGAATATCTATCAAAATTTGCCCTAATCTAGTTAGTTTGTGTTTAACGTAGCATTTATGTTGTGTTTATAATTCTTGAAGATTCATCCAACCTTCTTTTGTATTTTGCAAGATTTCGTGAATTCTGAAGCTTTCGTACACATAAAGCAAGCAAAAATGAGTCATAACAACAAACCTGGGGGTGGAGAAAGCAAATCAGGCCCAATGAAGCTTCTGGAGGTACCTTTAACTCGCCCAAGCAAGTTAATATAGTGTATTTTGCTCGCTTGGGCGAGCAACAACATCAATTGGGCCACTTGAAGGCCAAGTGGACGTACAACTTGGGCTGTTAACTCGCCCAAGCGAGTATTTCATGAAGGAATTGGTCGCTTGGGCGACCAAACTCGACCAGGCCAGCCCTATAAATACCCAAGCACCCCCAAGGCAAAATCACTTCTTGCTTCCATCCATTCTTCTTCTCCCTTGCTCTTAAGCTTGTTGCTAAGCTTCATGCTTCTTTAAATCTTGTTAGTAGATAGCTTAGGTTAGTGAGAGAGGTGAAAATTAGTGTGGAAACTCTGCCGAAATAGAAAGCAGTGATGAGTCTTTTCATCTATTCTTCTAAGGAGGTTCTCTCCATGCTTGGCTAGCTTCTCTCAAAGGATTCGATGTAATCTTCTTACTCTTAAGTATCTCTTTTAATATTTATTTATGCATAAGTCTTTTCTATTTATTATTGGTAAATTTATTCCGTACTTAACACTTGATTCTACTTGATCAATAGATTCATGAATTAAGGTTCTAAGTTTAACTGGAAAGTACTCTTAAGTCTTGAATTGGATAAATTTACTCTTTACGTTACGTTGCTAGGAATAGAGCATAACGTTTAGATTGCAAATAGCAAGTGAATATGATCGTAATGCTGGGGTATTTATTTCATATGCGAGGGATAGATATTAGATAAATATTCTTAGGGTTCTCAAATACGAGGGATCGATTTGGGGTGATTTTATGTGTGCATCAATAATAAAAGAAAATAACTTATGCATGGTAATATTAATTGAATACTAAGGGTATGAACGATGAAATCCTACGTTCTTAACTTAATCAAACTCGTTTTATTAGTTTTCGTAATCTTTCGTAATTTTTCCGTAATCACTCGTAATCTTCCGTATTAGGTTTATTATTTCCATTTCTTCTAAATTTTCATAATTTCTGTTAATCCACAACTACATGAAACTCCGTTCACACTCATTGTACATAACTATTAAACTGTTAAGCTTTATTTGAATTAACTGAGTAAAAATCAAGTCCCTGTGGAGACGAACTTTTATAAATTTTGTAACTTACAATGACAATTGGTACGCTTGCCAAAAGTCTAACAAGACCGACTACCTTAATCGATTACAGGTCATTTTAATTGATTACATTGTTCATAAATCTTTTCCAGATTGTGCTAAGAACGCTTTAATCGATTATTTTGTATATTAATCGATTACATTGGTTAAAATAATCAATTACATAACATTTTAATCGATTACATGCAGTTAAATCCATTTTCTATAAAAAGCTGTTGCGTCTAAACATTTGCAACAATCTAGAGAAATTGATTTTACGAATTACTCATTTCTCCCAAAGCTTTCAAAGTCTGAGAAAAAGATTTTCTAAGTCTCATACATCTTGTTTCAAAACCCAAGAACTCATGCTTCATTGATCATATTGTTTTGAACAAGATTCTTCAAGAGTTTTTCAAGAGAGCTGCTATTCCACATTAGCATTCATTCAATCTGAATTTGCTTGGTAAAAATTCATTCATTCATCCTCTGAGAATCATAAGGTTGTATCTCTCTTGAACTTTTACTATGAATTTACTTGTTTCTTTTAATTCTTGTAAGTACTAAGATCAAAGAGTTTCTTTAGTGCTTTTTCTGGAGTAATGTTATCTAGAGGAAAGAACAAAGTAGTGTTCTCATGTTATTTGGATTAGAAGTCTAATAAGGTTTTAAATTTCAGTTTCTTTATCTAGGTTTGATAAAAGTAATCACTTGTAAAGCTTGTAAAGAACAAATTTTGGTTTAGTGGAACTCTAATCAGGTTTAGTTAGAAGGCACTGGATGTAGCTTCTCTTTTGAGGGGTGAACCAGTATAAATTTGGTGTTCTCTTGATTCTAATTCTTGTTATCTTAAACTTGCTTATCTTGTGGTTAATCTCTTTCAAGATCAACTGAAATATTTTTTGAAATTGCTTGAAGTGTAGGGTGTATCTTAATTGATTAAAAGTTTTTGTTTTAACAAGGGAAAACTTGTGATATGATCTCTACTTCACTGCTAGTTTTTAAAGAAGTTCTTAAAAATCTCTGTTTTAACCAATTCACCCCCCTCTTGGTTAATTGTGTGTGTTCATCTTTGTTTCAATTGGTATTAGAACTGGTTCTTGAGTGTTATTCAAGATCATTATCTTTATTAAAGAAAATGAATACCACACAAATTACCTTCAAGGAGAGTGCTCCCCCAATCGTCCCCCGATGTTTGAAGGAGAACATTTCAGTTTTTGCAAAAATAAAATGCAGATTTTCGTTCAATCAAACAACCCCGGTGCTTGGAATTCAATAGAAAAGGGTCCTTTGATTCCTACAAAAATAGTTGATAATGAAAGGATTCCCAAGGAGTGAGATGAGATGACGGATGTAGAAACGAGAATTATGTTGTATGATTTTAAAGCTAAAAACATGATTACTTTTGCACTTTTTTTTGATGAATTCCTTAGAACTTTTAGTTTTTGGTAAGCTTCTTGAGTATGAACTTGAAATGTCACAGCTAACACATGCAGAGGATTGAGAAGAAACACAAAAGTATAGCCTTAAAAACTGCATCATCTAATGTGGAAAAGGAAAAAGACTCAAGTGAAGATGAAAGTGATGAACATATGAACCTAATAGTGAATAAATTCAGTAAGTTCATGAGAAGAAACAAAAACAAAAAGTTGTCAAAGTTTAACAGGAAAAATGACAGCAGCAACAACAACAACTCCACCAACTTCACTTGCTTCGAATGTGGTAAGCCTGGACACCTTAAATCTGAATGTCTAATCTTTTTGAAGAAGCAATTAGGTGAGAGGAAGACAAAGAAAGAAGTGAAGCCAAAGAAGGCATACATAGCATGGGAAGACAATGATTCAACAACTTCTGAATCAACAAGTGAGAATAAAGAAGCAAATGTGTGCTTCACTTTTATAATAAGTGATGATGAAGAATTCTCTAGTGCTGAATTAGAGATGAATTCTGACTATAATAATGTTGTTGATGCTTTCCATGAGATGCATGAAGAGGCCCCAAAACTTGCACAATCCAATAATAGGCTGAAAAGTAATCTTAAATGGCATGTTACCAAAATTGATGAATTGCAATCTGAACTTTGCAATTTGAAAGAAGCAAATGAAAAGCTTGTTTCAAGTTACAAAGCTAATAGGTGTGTATGTCCCTCGTCATCTTCAAATGTTGATAAATGCAAGCTTTTACAAAAGAAATTTGATGGTTTTAAAAGAGTCAATATGAAAAATACATGATATTGCTAACTAAAAATTCTTATTTGGTTGATCTTTTGAAAAAGTTTTATAGAGGAAAATGTACTTTAGATCAAATGCTAAGTGTACAAAAATATGCTGGAGATACTTCTGGTTTGGGGTACAAACATGGATCAAAACCTTTTGGAAAAACAAGTTTTGTGTCTCCGAAACAAAAGTATCAAAAAGGCCTTTCAAAAACAAAGCATTATCAATTGACTCATTTTGAAAGAGCATAAAAAATTGTCGCTTGCAATTATTGCATGAAGAAAGGTCATACATCCCATAGGTGCTATGCTAGAAGATACTATGTGCCTATGGTGAATGCATTTGGGTGCCCAAAAGAAAAAGAAAGTCAACTAACCCCTATGTGTAACATCCCCAAAATTATAAAAATGTGATGATAATTGGATACAAGCATGTTTAGAAAAAAAAACTATATCACTCTTTCCATGATGTAGAAATTACTAGAAAACCCTTAAGATAAAAATTTCAAAAATGCCCTTGGACATTTTTGAAAATAACCAAAATACCCCTAGGTTAAATGGCATAATTACCAAAATGCCCCTAGGCCAAAAATGCTCAAATAACTTTAGAAATTTTGTAGAAACTTGATGAAATTATAAAATATACTTAGCTGACTAAGTATCAACATATTTTGTGACACAAAACTCTAGAATAAAATTTCTACAAATTTTGAAAGATGACAACTTTGAGGTTGTATTCAAGAAAACTCAAGCATCAGAAAAATATGGAAAAATGGTACATAAATCTATAGAATTTTCTCTTAGTTATAAGATGAATAGACCTATTTAATAAAATGATTTAGTAATTTTGATGGTTAGAAGAAGTATAGACCAATCAAAAATAAGATAAAGATGTAGTCTAGAATGAAAGGTTTATGTATTGCCCTGAATAAGACTGCTTGGGATTAATTTAAACTATCATTGGGATAAATTCTTATGAACATCTAGAATTCTAATATTCAAAATTTTCTTTAGATAAAAGAATTCAAATTAAATTGGATTTCTTTTTAAGAAAATACCATATTGAAACTAGATTTTTATTCATCATCAAAAATGACCACATGTAGCATGAAAGTAAGAAAAATTTGTATTCCTTCCCTTTGAGCTTGTCATTCACGTGGAGAAGTATGGAGAATGAGGAAGAAGCTTCTTGAATTCAGCCACTTGGAAGATAAGCCATAGGATGAAAACAAGTGGCAAGACACTTGTATGGCATGGATGCAAGGTAACATAAAAATCAAGCCAAGATTTCTTTACACTCTTCCATCTTGCACGTGGACAGCTCTAGACATTATTTCAACAATCGCAACGGTCAAAAGTTACATATGTGGGATAGCAGTGTACCTTTAAAATTTTAAAGAGATCCAACGGTTAACGAATCCAGAATTAGAATTTTACTAAAACAGTTTTGGGATAAACTCAAGAATGAAAGAAAAAGCATAAAAGCCTTCATTGGCAAGCTACTCCACAAAAATACAAGAAGGAAGGGAGAGGATTCAAGAACTTGCCAACTCAAAGGGACACTTGGAAGAAGATTAAGAGAAGGCTTCATGAATTGGACAAGTGTTAGGACACTTGTAAGAAAGTAATCATGGCTTAGAAGATTTTTCCTAGAAAAGTAATGCAATCATAATGACTTTAGTTAAAATGGAATGGAATGGAAAGAAACTTAGTCACAATGAAACCAAATGGGAGTAACTAGATAATAAGGGTAGAAGTGTCCATAGCATTTTCCAACCTCTATATAAAGGGGTGAGGGCTTTGAATGGAAGTCATTCTCAAAAACACTATTTCTACCACACCTTCACTAGAGAAACACCCTCCTTCCATCTCTTTCATTTCACTTTCATCCTTTCCTTTCCAAAACATCAAATTCTAGACAAGACTTTCATTCTTTCAAGACCTTGAGGTGCAGCCAAGTACTTGGAGGAATTGGAAGCAAACTTGTTTGAGGTAGGTGAAAGTTAGTTTCATTTATCATTTGATTCTTGAGATAATTCGTATGGTTG
>PYAF01004293.1:97436-120052 GCA_007407185.1 Glycine tomentella | reverse complement strand
TGAAATGCTTCTAAGAGATAAAGCTTGTTAAATGAATGATTATTTAAAGAAGTAACTTGAACTTAGATTAATGAGTGATTGCTTGAATGAATAACTTGAAATTAGCTTGATGGGTGAATGTTTAAGTAACTTGAATCTTTATGTATTATGACTATCTTTAAGAAAATGGTTGATTTGAATTGTAATTACATAATGGAATATTTCATTGAAGTTTATGAGTTTATATGTTGTTAAAAATGTGCTATAAATCTTTGAGCATGCCTATCAAATTTTATGCTAACAGTATGTTGAAATTTTACAGTATAAGCATATGAGAATATGAGATATAAATTTATGTTGAAGAGTAAATATGAGATAAAAAAGAGAATTATTCATGCATGTGTCATATGCATATGCCTGGCGGGGGCTAGTCCGTGTGATTTACCTCAAGAGGAGGTGTGTCAGATAGTTAGAGGAACTGAGTACGAGCGTTTAGACAATGAGGAGTCTGAGCTGGGGGGTGCTTCGACAGTGGGGAACTCACGCCACCCATGATGATCACATGTAGTGTGGGTGACTTTCCTGTGCACCACTGCGACACCCTGACTGATCGTGCAAGTTCTGGACCAGTGATTGGGGCTATCTTGACTATGGTACCAATTGATGAGAATTTGAGAGAGACTCATGCATCATATAAAGAAGATGAGCATGTATCGCATGATGAGTATGTTGTATGATTATCTGTATGTTGTATATACTGTGTGACTTGAACTATGTTTAACGTAAACTTACGCTATATTTTGTGTCTTTGGTTGACACCTGCGATGACCTCAATTTATTTGAGCGAGCAGAGGAACAGTAAAGCATGAGCAAGTGGATGGTTGTGAAGAAGATATGATGAAGATATTTTGATGGCTTATATTTCGTTACTTATGACGTGTAATTTGTATTAGACTTTAGATCAGTTTGTATATTATGTTGGCATGTATTTGGGACTGTATGATGGACTATATTTTGGATTGTATTATATGTTGGACTGTATATTATTATTATAAATAAATCGTAGTGAGGAAGAACTCGTTTATGATATGGATGATTAGTAAAATTTGAAGCAAGAAGAAAAGAATTTTTAGTAAAATTTATAATTAAGATAAGGCTAAAGCAAGTGGAAAAGAAATTTCATTTAAAATCAATAAAATACAAGATGGTAAAACGAGGTGTTACAAAAAACATCTTACAAAGTTGGGGATACAGAAGACACCTCAAGGCTGGGTGATGGCAGGCCAACCACAAGTACCTCCTCCTCCACCTGCTGATGCTGACCTTCAAGTGGAAGAATCTGAAGATGAAGAAAGATCAAACTTAGCCTTTATACTCACAGTTTGAATCTCTGATGCTGCAGAAGATGGATGGGCTTCTTTAGATGCATCATGATTTTAAGGCTGAGACTAGTGTCTCTTTGAATGAAATAAAGGATAGGCTAGACATTATAGAGGTTACTCTTAAGACTGATGATTCTACCTCTTTTTAAATGGCCTTTGTTTCTTTAAGTTTATGTGCTCTGTTTTTTCTATGACTGTAATGTTGAAATTTCACTTTGTAATGCCTTCTCAATGCATCTATAAAACTTCCATTCTGCTTCTATTTCAATTATCCGCTGTGCTTTTTATGTTTTTGACTTAAACAAGCCAAATAGGGGGAGAAATGATTGAGTTTTGATATACTCTGCTTTATACTTTGTTCATCCCTGTTTTTTTGTTCAAAATTTGGCCCAAAATCTGACTTGAATGGATTATGGAATTTAGGGGGAGCTAACTGTCTAAAATGAATCAATTATGCCTAGAATATTTGTAAATGATGTTTAAATGGAATCAGATGCTTTAACATTTGTTCTTTGGAAAGAAAGTGAAAATTTTCAGGTCCAAAATATTCAAAGTCTTCCATGGTTAATTACTTTTAAAAAGCTTCAAGTTCAACAATTTGTCAATCAAGAATTTGGCATGTTTAAAGCCAAAAATGGGGAGATTGTTGGATACAGGGGGAGCTTCATGAAGATTGGAAGTCTTTAATACAAGATGAGTTTTGTGCTTTCAACATGCTTGAAGACTTGGAATTTTATGTAAAAGGAAAGCTATCTGATTGATCCATGCATTTATGCATTCACTTATTCATTCATTGATTCAACTAAGTGTTTTTCATGAAAATCAAACAAAGCATTTAACATTTAACTAAGGTTTTAAATTTGATTCAAAGGTTTTTGGAAAAATTATTTTTATACTGATGTAATCGATTACATTAAAGGTATAATCAATTATTTTGTTCTTTGTTCATTCTGGAAAAGCTTCCAAGAACAATGTAATCGATTACCTATCGAAATAATTGATTATTTGACCTTTGGTTTCATATGAACTGCTTTGTTGAACACTATAATCGATTACTAATAGGTAGTAATCGATTACAAAGCTTTACATTGCTATACATGATTTTAAGACTCTCTGGAAGAATCGATTACCAATAGGTAGTAATCGATTACACAGGCTTAACTGAAAAATTTGTCTCCCTGTCTTAATCGATTACCAAATGTCGTAATTGATTACATAGCTCATTCTGTTTTATAAAGCTTCCTGATTTAATCGATTACCAAATATCATAATCGATTACATAGTGTATTTTGATAATTTAAAGCTTGTTGTCTTAATCGATTACAAGACGGAATAATCGATTATTTTGCTCGTTGCTCATGTCCAGAATCTTGTAGAACACTTTAATCGATTATAAGGTTATTTTAATCGATTACATGAGCATTTAAATCAATTATTAGACACATTTAATCGATTACTGACAGTTACAAAAGTTTTTTATAAATAGAACCAAAGCTCAGCTTGTTTTGTAAGTTGTTCAATTCGTATTCTGAGCATACACAAGCTTTCTAAACATGTTCAAAGTGATTTTCTGAGTTTTATGAGTTCTTGCATCAACTAAAACACTCTTGGGTTTTTGGGTGATTCTTTAAAGCAAGAAGTTTCTTTCAAAGGTTAAGGAAGAAGAATGTTCTGAGTTTGTTTTTTTTTCAACCTGAATTGCTCATTCATATGCATGTCATTCACTGGATCATCAGGTTGTTTCTTTCCTTAACTCATTGATTGTAATTTTGTTTACAAATTTGTTGAGATTGGCTATTGTAATAGGATTCTTATAGCTTGGGACTATAGAAGGGTTCTCTAGCATAAAGATTAGAGTAGTGTT
Organism: Glycine tomentella; assembly: GCA_007407185.1. Classification (NCBI taxonomy): domain Eukaryota; kingdom Viridiplantae; phylum Streptophyta; class Magnoliopsida; order Fabales; family Fabaceae; genus Glycine; species Glycine tomentella. The sequence goes on along the minus strand of PYAF01004293.1, from coordinate 116,827 downwards.
CTCTGAATGTCTCTCCTTAGAAGTCTAATAGGGTTTTAGATTTTTGTTCTTTATCTAGGGTTGATAAAGGGGAGGTTCTTGTAAAAGCTTGTAAGAATATTTTATAATAGTGGAACTCTAATTCAGTGTGAATTAGAAGAAACTGGATGTAGCTTCAAGTTTTGAAGTGAACCAGTATAAATTGCTTGTGTTCTTATTTCTATATCTCTATTCTCATCTTATTCATTGATCTTTAATTCTTTGAATCATATTCATTGTTCAACAAGTTCTATTTTAATATATTGAATTCTTGGGCTGGGCTATTTGATTGAGTAAAAGGTTTCTTGGTTTTGAAAGTGATAAAGATCCTGAAACTCTTATTTGAATTTGATTTTTAAAATACTAAGGTTCAACCAATTCACTCCCCCTCTTGGTTGTTGTGAAGTATTCTTATTATTTTCAAGAATAGTTTATGAATTTTAAGCATTCCTGAAGAGACAAAGGGATTGCTTAGAATTTTGGTCTCTATCCACAGTCAGGACATTGGGGTGCAGTGACCTTTTAGATATCCCTGTGGAGAAGAGTTTACGGATTTTAAGCATTCCTGAAGAGAGAAAGGGATTGCTTATAATTCTGGTCTTTATCCACAGTCAGGGCATTGATGAGCCCATGTTTGTATGTTGTGTATGTACATAGGGGTGCATGACTTATTGGATATCCTTTCGAGGAATGGTTTACGAATTTTAAGCATCCCTGGAGAGAAAAAGGGATTTTTAGAATTCTGGTCCCTATCCACGGTCAGTGCATTGATGGTGCCCATGTTTCATAAGAGAGGGAAACCCTAATATACTACTGAATCATTTTCCTAAGAGTGGCTATTTCCATGAGAATGGTACCACATTGCATGGTGAGAGTGGAGTCAGGTGCATGCATCATTTTAAGCATAATTGATTTGAATGGTGGAAAAAGTGGATGACTGGTTTGTTGAGTGTGGGCTTTTATTGGTTTGTAATGTATGGCTTAAGTAAGGATGGATATGAGTAGGATATTTAGGCTAAAAAAACTAAGAGAAAAGAGGGGCAACGAGGAGTAAGACAGCAAGTAAAAAGAGGGGTAGAAACAAAGAAACAAAGCGGAGAACAACAAATTAAAAAAAAAAAGACTTACAAGAATGAAATTGAACCACAACACAATTTCATTGCATTTTTTTTCTTTGTACTGTTTTTTCCTTTGTACTTTTTTTTACTTTCGCTTTTTTATTTTTTTCTTTGTTTTATTTTTTTCTTCCTTTTTTTCACAAATCAAAAGAAAATGAAATGAAAAAAATAAAGGAACTTTCATGAAAAAAAATACAATTCCCCACACTTGTTTGAAACTCACTCCCAACACAATTTCAAGTCCCTTTTTCTCCCTAAAGTTTTGGACAACATGGTTTTCTGCTTTTTGGCTTGTAATGAGCTACAAAATGAAAGAAAGGGTTAAAGGCTCAAAGATGGTGGCAATGGATATCAATGCAAGGTAGGCTTATTTGACTAGTGGCTAAAAAAGGAAGGTCTAAATCATCTTAATCAATGGCTATGCAACAAAGAGTGACAAGAGAAGCAAGGCAAAACCTAGAGTAATCTAGCACAAGGGTGAAATCAAACATGAAAAACATGAATGGAAAAATGTGATTCATCCACAAAGGTCCAAAAACTCACAAGACATAATTCTATCACACATGATCCACCTTAAATCTTATGTTCCAAGCCTACTTATCACTTCAACAAGTGCAACAATGGTTCACATCAAGCATGAAACCTCTCAATCCAAAAAATTGGAACAACTCTCACAATTTATACAAGTTAGAAATCATATGAAAGCAATGAAAAAATGCCAACAGTAAAACAACAAAACAAAACCATTACAGCAAAACAGAAACAGATAACAACAACAAAAATAGAAATAGACAGAAACAACATACAGCCAAACAGATAAATAGAAAATAGATATAGACATAAAAGGTAAAACAAAATACAGAAACAAAAAACAAAAAATTAAAAACAGGGAAAACAAAAAACAAATTTTGTAAATCCTTCCCCCCAAAGTTGAAATGCACATTGTCCTCAATGTAAGCATGCAATGAAATGCAAACAAAGAGACAACATATAAAAGAAGGTAAAAAGGAACTCCTCAAGGAACATCATCACATAAAATTGGCAAGACCAAAGAGAGGTCTGCCACAAGCTCCTTCTCCACTTGAGGGCTCTCATGAAAAACCTTGAGTTGCGAACCGTTCACTTTGAAAACTTTGTCGATAACTTCATTTCATAATCTCAACAGCACTATGGGAAAAACATTAGTAATAACAAAAGATCGATCTCATCTAAATCCAAGTTTACCAGTAATAAGCTTGAGGCTAGAATTAAACAAGATCACTTTTTGGCCAATGTGGAACCTTTTCACTTTCTCCTTGTAAATCTTGGAGTTCTCATAGGCTTCTAAGCAGATCTCCTCAAGTTTTTTCAATTGAAGCTTCCTTTCCATACCTGGTTCATCAAATGTCATGTTACAACTCTTCACGGTCCAATAAACACACTGCTCTATCTCCACCGGAAGGTGGCATGCCTTACCAAAAACCACCCCATAGGGAAGCTTCAATTGCAAACCCATTGACCTAACCCAACACAAACGGGTTGGTTTCATTTTTTTCTTCTTAGAAAATCGACCCATCCAAATTTGATTGGGTTGGGTCACGGGTTTGACCAAACCCATCCCAAACCGATCCGCTTACACCCTACCTCAAATGGTGATCCATGTTTTTTCTAGAGAGAGGAGAGAAAAGAAACCGGAGAGGTTCCAAGTCCTATTGACCCATTGAATATTTTCTTATCTCATAAACATCACTTGAATTCAAACATCTCTCTAATGGAAGTATATATGAGCTAGCTAACTCAATGTGATTTACGTATAATTTTTAAAGATATATGCCTCTCTATCATCTTTTCCATAAAATATATGGAACTTGTGTTCTCATTTATTTTTTATCATAGTAAAATTAGTAAATTTGGTAATTTTTTAAAATCACTTATATCCATTTGCTTATTTACAATAAAAAAAACACAAACGATGAAGTATATCCAAGATTTGTCATATAATTGAGAAAAAAGGGTAAATTGAAGATTTACACGACAAATGTATATTGTATATAGCAAAGACGATAGGTAAAATCTTTCTTGGGAACACCTTGGGCTCCAAATTGAGATCAATCCTTACTAATAATATTTTTTTATATCTTATAAAAAAATAGTACAATGGATAGAATATACAAAAGAGTTGTATTTAGTAATGCAAAAAGCATTACAACTCTATTTTGTGATATATAATATGATAAATGTCATAAGATCATCTAGAAATACTTTTATATAGATGGTATTTTAATTTAATCATGTCGGCATCTGTGTATTATGGAGCAGCCACGATTGTAGGGGTTGGCAGCAACACGTTTGTCATTATTTTGATTGAAAAGTTTACGCCCGCTCAACCCATGCATTTCTTTTTGTAGGTTTTCACCATCTAGTTTTCCATGGTTGATTGCAGTCATGCTAAGAAGAAGAAAGCAAAAGAACCAAACCTTCATGTTGGAATTTGGCTGTGCCATAAAACCTCAAATGTTTTATTTGGTTCTTTAAGATAACTATAGTGTGGCTCTCTTTTGTATTTTGCAATTGTAATAACTACATTCTACGGATTTATACTTTCTAATTTAATGCTCATGGTTGCAAACAACTACGAAATTAGGTTTAAATTAGTGTTAGGAAAGTGGACATATTTTTAGCTGTTTACTTTTAGAAAAAAAATGTGGTTGACCTGCTTTGATTGTTATTGACAACAACATCTTTCACTATATTCATCTAAATCTATTCCAATTTTCTAAAATAATTTGGATTTTGTAATTTTTGTTTTTAACTAACAATATCCTCATAAGTTGGTTATATATCAAAATCTTATGATGAAGTTAATATTTATTAATTACAAAGATGAACAAAATTAATTTACTTTCTAATTCAACCCTTAAAGTAGTTCATATTGATTTTTTTTTTCTTAGTGCACTAGAATTATAAGAATTGTTTATCTTAAATTTGTGAGCCCTATAATACCACATAGATTGAAAAATTTTACATAAGAATTTATTTCAATGTTAAAGTTTATAAAGTGAGTGTTTAACTTAAGCTACATTAAATTTGTAATTGAAAAAAGATTCTCTAATTGATAAGAATGAATTAAACAACGATTATTTATATAAGCAACTCACTTAAGCAACACGCTACTAAATCCTCTAAACTAGTGATAAAAACTTATTAAGTAATGTTATTTACATTCAAGCAACTCATGAAACACCCACAATTGAGTTGCTCTTAGTGATTTAATTTCACTACACACACTGTTATTAAGGAAACATATATGGAGTTATATAATTAGCTATTTACAAAATAAACACTAATAAATTGCCTAATTTTTACTAACAGGTTTATAGAGAGATTCACCTTGTAACACCCATGAGGTGGCAACTTCCAAGTATTTGTCTCAGGATTATCTTATGAGGTTGCAATAGTTTCATCTTTGGCAATGGGAGCAAATTCATTACTTTATTCAGGATTTGGCCACAATCCAGTTTCTTATTTTTTAACACACGTTGATTCCTTTCACCATTGTTTTGCTACAAGAGCTTCACTAAAAGCCCTAATAAAATGAAATCCCGAACCTCGTTGCTTTTTATTCCTTGCAATTTTTCCAACTCAACCAATGAATCTTCCTTGAATATCACCTCCCCAAAAGAACCTTGTAGCAAGCCTTTCATTATCTTTGAAATGGATTGGCAAGAAGAAGTATCCCATGACATAGGAAAGTATGGACTAAACAACTGACTTTAAGACTTCTCTTCCATCCTTGGATAAAGCCTTCTCCTTCCATCCTTTTCTAGACACGATCTCTAACAAAGTTCAAAACTTGAGTTTTGGACCTCCCAACAAGGATATGAAAGCCCAAATATCTCTCATGACTCTCCATTGCCTTAACCCCCAATTGATTAGTCAATCCTTCAATTAATTCTGGTACTAAGCACATTTCTGCTAAAGAGAGTTATGATTTGTTGAGATTAATCCTTTTCTATATTAAGTGATTATTTTCTGGAATCTTGTTGCATTGTTAGGTTACTTGAGATTAACAGAAGAAAATTATATATGTGGTTCTCCATCATAAAGATGTCATTCTGCCTTAGTGAATTCAAATTATATATGTGGTTCTTCATCATAAAGATTGCATAAGTTATGGTTATTACTGGAGACAAGAAGGACACTGCTGAAGCTATATGTCGTGAAATAAGTGTATTTTCTCAAGATGGAGACATTAGTTATAAAAGTTTAACAGGTAGAGATTTTATGGGTTAAATTAATTGAGACTTTAGGAAACATCAGTAATTAAAAGACATCAGTAAAGCATTTCACATTGATTCCCTTGGTCATGCCCTTCATGCTTTCATAAATAGGAAGCTTGTAGGTAAATAAAATAAAATTAAAATAAGGAGAAGAAAGTCTTACTTTTGAGCATGCTGAATATTTTATTATGTAAACCAAATATATTTTAATTTTGTAGAATATTGGGATTCTTATTATGTTTGGAGTCTTGCCATGCAGTGAACTTGTTGAGCTGGTCTTGCACATATACCCTATAATTTTAATGCTTCGAAACATAAAGTAGTTGAATAGATCTTTATTATCATAATTTAATCTAATTAAATTATGTTTCAAGAAACATACAGTTGTTTGCTCTCATATGAATTGAATATCTGTTAGTCATGTAAATTATTTAATTGCAGGTTTTCTCAAACTTGAACTCAACCATGTCCTATTTACTTATAAGAAAAATGTTGTTTTCTTCCCTTATTTCCTTACTATTCTTGTCATATCAAACATCTTGGACTTGTTTACTTATTTGCCATTATATAATCTTAAAACAAGTCCTATTGAATTTAGTTATGTCCCCAACCCCCATAATCCCCTCCCCTTGTCCTTGGACCCTGTAAAAAAATATCAAGCAAAAATTTATGTGAAGTTGTTCAAGAGATATTATTAGTTATCATTAACTCACATGAGAATCAATTTGGAGCCTAGTTACATAATTTATTCTTGCCAAATACTAAGAAACTTGGTTACCTTTTTTGTTTGACATTTTTACCTTACCATTGTCGATTCCTATCTTGGACCAATTACAGGACATAATATCCAGATTTAAGGAGAAGAGACAAGGGCCCTCAGAAGTTCAGGAAGCTAAGCCATTGATTAGGAACAAGCTTTTAGAAACAGGTCAGCATTCACTTTCTCACTATTTCTTTTTAAAATATTATGTGCATTATTATTATTCTTGTTTATCTCAAACTTTATAAAGATTCGCTTTGCAATTTCTAGTTTTATTTATTGTTCTCAGTGTTTTGCTCCAAGGGTTAAATTGGTGAGAGACTTAGTAATGCTTTTATACACTTCTCTTCATATGCTGTAGAACTTTTGGAATATGCACAAAAATTAGGATTTGTTCAACCATTGTCAGGTTGGTTAAATAATCCTTGGGAATGCATTCTAGGTGCCTAGAATTTTATGTTGAGGCTCGGGGGCTGGGATGATTATAGGGGCACTTGCTTGAAGTATCTTTGTGGTTGCTCTTCTGTGACTAGTTTTTATGTTGCTATTGGTGTTTTATGGTGGGAAGTTTTAAGCAGGAACATATGCACATTGAAGACTATGGGAGCAATTATTTTTATTAAATAATTATTTTTATTTGAATATACTTAATAAATATACTAAATAATTATGTTTTTGTCCCCATAGAAAATTAAGATTGCCCTCATAAATTACTTTTTTTTTTAAAAAAGAATGTAAAAAATTATTAAAGATAAAAAATAGTATTAATTTTATCTCCTTTATCTTTTTAAATTTGAATATTTTGATACTATTTTATCATGAGATTGTGTATTTGTAAATAGACTATTTTTTTTGTCTCACTAAAAATGTTTTATGTATCCCCACTGGTTTTAAGCCTTTTATATGGTGGTTGCTGTTGTTTTTTCCTAAGACTTCTTGCATTAGCAAACTTTAATTATTTATATTTTTTTATACTTAAAAAGTTTAAATCACTACTACAAACAGAGGCTTTTACGACGGTTCTTTAGGCCATTCTACATTAGTTATTGAACCGTCTTTGAAGCCAATATCATGGAAAGTCAATACTTTCCATGACGGTTTTTGAACCGTCTTAGAATAATGCATTTCTATGTTTTTTAGGTGGTTCTCGATAAAAACCGTCTTAGAATACGTTTTTATTTAAAAAAATTAAAAAAAAATTGAGGATTCTAAGAGGGTTCTCTCATAAAACCGTCTTAGAAAGTGAATTTTCAAAGATGGTTTTAGAAAGTCTATATTCTAAGACGGATCTTTGAAAAACTGTCTTAGAATGTATACTTTCGAAGATGGTGTTTTATAGAACCGTCGTAGAATATCTTTTTTTAGAAAAAAAAAAAGGATTCTAAGACGGTTTTCTAAAGATCCGTCTTAGCATGCCTTTATAAAAAATCCTCATGTTTTGTAACCAACCCTTTATCAGCCTATGAAGAAACCACATCTAGGTACCAATATATATATATATATATATATATATATATATATATATATTTCAAAGTTGTTTTTCAAGGGTTTTCCAAGTTAATGCACTAACCTTTGAGGTGTCCCAACACTTGCTGGATTCAAGATCCATTAGCCTCACTTACTTGTGAATGCTGTCCACTCAGAGAGTATCAGCTTAAGCACACTTGTAGCTGCAGATCTACACTGAGGAACAACACCGACTTTGTTACACAAACCAAAGGAATATCAGACCAGCAATTACAGCCACCCATCTTGGGTGCCCACAATCAGAGGTGATTAGAAGAATGAAGACACTTACTCACTTTTGGATAAACACTCACGTGACATCCATACATCTTGAAAAGTGGACATACAATTTTTTATTTCCTCAAAAATTAAGGACTCAAAAAAGCAGTATTCCTAAGGTGATACTTTTTTCATTAAATCACAATTTCATTTCATATAATATATTAAAAGGTAAGAGATTAAAAAAATAGCATTAAGGACAAAAAGAATTTACAAGTTGTGTTAATCAGACACAGTAGAGCAAGAACCACCCAGGCAAAGAAAGAAGCAAGTGCATCTCATCCATCCAATAAATAATCATTCAAAGAATCGGTTGTATAATAAATGATCACATGCCACCTTATTTGAGCATAATTTGGCTTCTTGCTTCTTCATTTAATTTTCCCTTCGAGACATTTATTTTTATTTGGTCTAGACCATAGAGAGGTGGGAGTAAGGTAATAAAAACAAAGGCTTCACTGTTTGTTGGTAGGTCCAACACGAATGATTAAACCTTAGAGGGAAAGGAAGCACCTTAGGAAATTAACTGTGTATTAGAACTTATAAGTTTCGGGCATGAACACAAAAGGTTAGAGAGCCTACACGGTTTTCCCAATTTATGCAACTTGTTATCATAAAAAGTAGTGCAGTTGGAACAAAAGCTCCAACTTGAATATCAATCCAAATTCTTTTTCCTCCCAATTGCACCCAAAATGACAACAAGGCAGCAATTGGAATTCCACATAGACAGAAGGCTCCAATATTGACAAAACCCCTAAGGTTTGCCATCCACAACCCCTGACAATCCCTTGACACACAAAAAAATGAAGCTAAAAGTAAAACAAATTGAAAGAAACTTTTTTTCTATATGAAATTTTTTCACCGTTCAATAGAAAGATAAATAGATTTTAATAGAAAACAGAGGAAGGGAAGAAAGGATAAATAAATAAATTTAAGGGTGTTTAACTTATTTTAAACAAAATTTTTTTGCAAGTTAGCTTAATTTATTTAACAGAATAAATGAATTATAATTAATTTTTTGATATTGTCTTCAATCTTAATAGATAAAAAAATCTTAAATAAAAATGGATTAAATAATTTTATGGTAAATGATTGATGTAATTTTTTTTCCCTTAAGATGACTGGTACAAATTTTTAATTACACCAATCATTTACAATAAAATGATTTTATTTTAGTTTTGCTCAAGTTAAACATTCAAATAAATTTATTATTATATACTTTAAAAAATTAGAAAACAAATTATGCATTCATTCAAATAAAAATTATTATATATAATAAATCTGTTGATTTTGATAATAACTATTTTAAAAATATATTAATTAAATTTTTTATTGTATAAAAGCTACATGTCCATTAAAATTTAAAATAATTAAATAAAATTATAAAATTAAGGTGGTAAAAGTTTCTCTCACTTCTCCTTGTATAAAAGCTGCATGTCCATTTTTATTTTTTATTGTATAAAAGCTGCTGGATTCCAGGAAACATCATAGGTACCATTCCACATCCCATGGACATCATCCGCATAAGTTGTAGATAGTGTGTGTAAGAAATGAAAGTATATGACCATGGAATGTGAATAATTTGATACACTCGATAGTATATGAACATTCTAATACTTGAGTACACTTCAATAAATAATATTAAAACCCTTCATCTAAATAACACAAGGTACATATGAGTTTATAAAACAAATTCCATGTACAAAAAATAAAGAATCTGTTAAAAAAATAAAGAAAAAAGGAGAATCTTCCTGCACTTGTAACTGCAATGACTTCAAGTACGAAATTGCTTCATCCAGCATAGAAGCTTTGTCCGACTATGAATACAAAATCGGAACCAAAATTATGAAGGAAATAAAATCTAAAATCATGCCCATTACATTCTTAAGAAGTTAGGAATTTAAAAAATCAGCTTACCTTATTGCAACGAGGAATAAGTTCTTGCAGAGCTTTCATCTTTTCATTAATCCGATTGCGACGTCTCTGTAAAAATGCCAAGTGAAAACTTTAATGTTCTGAGAAAAAAAGGATATAAAAGATGTGAACTCAAAAGAGAAATGAAAGTACTGACCCACTCAGAGAGATTAACCTCGGCAGCACCGGATCTCTTTGTTGATGTTGATCCACCAACTTGTTTCTTTGCTTCTGATTCAAAATCAACATCCTTTTTTCCAGCAACACAATATACAAGAAGCAAATAGTGAAAAGTTAAAATATATTACAGAATATCAATGAATGGAAACAAATGCTATTGAGCTATTGACCAGCCTCATGCATGATATGTCAACTTCTATCAGAAACAAGGGAAATATGTTAATATAAAAGTTCCCATTTTTTCTCCCAACCACACAAATAACCATTAGTTACATTATTATAACATTCTCATGTCTTCTCAAATAATAAAATAAAATAATTAAAACACTTATTGTCCAGGTTACCAAGTTTGGTCTAGACTATATAATGTCCAAATTGATTTCAGTTTTTAGTTTGAATCTAGCAATTAGAAATTCTAATATGAATCAAGCCTACCAGACTTTTCTCGTTCACTATAAATAAACCTTTGACATCAACTCAAATTTCACTTTATGAGATATTTGCAGCATCAACCCACAAAACACTTGCATTCTCATGCAAGTAACTCGACCTCTCAGAATAACCACATACTTTTGTAGCCAAAATAATCTATCCACAAAGAGGTTACACACATAGTTTCAAACTCCTAGCTCAACAAAGAGTTGACTCAGTAAAAACCATCCAAAACAGTTGAAAGCCAAATCTCAGGGTCAGCTGATCATCTTATATGGCAAAATGAGCCAAATTAAAATTTATTTTAAAAAGCCTTTTTACTCAATGCAAAAATAACTTACCAAAAGTTTAATAGGCTTAAAAACAAGACAGTCTAACTTTAATATCATTATTTCACATGGGAAGTAATAATGTAATATTACTTTTAACCTATAACAATCCTTGTATGCAAGGCACATAGAAAAGTAAGCATAGACAGAGTTGTGAAAGCAACCACCCAATACCTTGTCACGAGGTTGAGAGTTGAGCCAGCTACCAATATAGAGATCAGTGCTTCCTTGTGTCTCTTTCTTCATTGGAATGGGGTACTGCAATCAAAAACCAACGGCGCATTATCAAATTGCAATGATAATGACTGGATCCTTATTCAATCAAATAGTGAATCTTGCATAATATCAGAACATCAATCATGCCATGCACAAAGTGGATATGTTATTCCACTCCCAGTCAAACTAGTTGAAAGAAAGTGATTCGCTTCATACAATGATGGAAACGATTGCTTTAATAGCTAAAACATAAGGAACATAAGATTCATCTCTCCAAAAAAGTAAAATATATTATCCACAAATACACATCATCATTACTAGCCACAAACACAAGTAACATTCATGAGAAGAATACAACAGAATAGTAACCAACCTTTCAAAGCAAGGATTTTGGAATTTGGATTCATAAGAGCTGAATCTACCATAATAGGCCTCGTAAAAGGCTGATTCTGCATGTTCATATCAATGATAACAACACTATTCTATGGAGTCGTTACTTGAACGCATATATACTTATCGGACTCCATCCTCACTGTCGTGAAAGTGATGAACTGCGGATTTATGCGAATGCTTGGCAACTTGAAATCACAAATCACGGAACCAATCTGGCCTCTGTCAAACCATGCTTTATAAATGCTCTTCATAATTCACAAACAGATTGCAAGTGTCTATGTTGAATACCACAAAGTAGAGACAAAGACATACAGTCATGAGTTTGGAACAATGGAACCGAAGGGGAAGATGGCACGTTGATGTTTGCAGGGCTGGACTTTTTGCTAGATTTCTGAATTGAAGCTCTTACATCCTCAAATAAATTACCCTCCATCTCCACACTTTCAAAGGTCAAGCTATCACTCGCCAACGTAGAAATGGACTAACACGACTTGTACACATCCTCTTGAGTAGCTGGTAATTCAGGCTTCTCATCCTTCTCAATACCTTCAATTATACAAGTCAACTCCTCTGGATCCGAAACCCCTGAAAGTCATGCATCAATTAAACGCAAAACTACTCAACATATAATCAAACAAAATAAATTGCAAGTACAAAAAGAAAGGTACCAGCGCTAGTGAAAAAGGTACTGTCTCGGGCTAAACTCTTGCGCAGATTGCATTTGCTGTTTTTCTTAGGTTTTCCGATTCCGGAAGAGTCGTTGGAGTGAGGCTTGTGATCCCATTGTTGGAGTTTGGTGGTGGCGTCTTCGACCCTCTTCGAGTTCGGCGTGTTTGAATTTAGGGTTATGATATTGGGGACATTTCAAATACGGTTTTTAGTGAAACCATATTTGAATTTTTGAAGACAACGTCGGTGTCTTTAAAAACCGCATTTGAATAAGTGTATACTAAGATAGTTGTCTTATAATCATGTCAATGTCAATAAATAAATACGGTTAGCCAGTAACCGTCTTTGGTAAGTGTAAAATATTACAAAAATGCCACCGCATACTCAACTAAGACGGTTATATGACTACCAATGTTGAAGGCGTGTTGTTAAAAGATGTTTTTGCAGTAGTGAATGGAATATCAGGACATATCTTAAGATTTAAAGAAATAATTATAAATATATTAATAGATTATTCACCAACAAGATCCACGATTCAGAAATCACAGTAATTGATTTGCCTCCTTTCAAGGGTTAGTCTCTTCTATTTTTTTGTATTTCTTTTATTTTTTTAAATCACAATGGTTGATTTAATGTTTTTTTGTAAAAAAAAAAATGGTGTTTATTGCAGAACGTGAAGGCAGTCTTTGATGCAACCATAAGAGTTGTTCTTCAACCACCTAAGCAGAATAAAAAGAAGGTTAAAGCACAAAAGGCATGCTTGATATTGTGATTCACTAGGTGTTAACATTTGAGTGCCATTTGTTCTACCTTTGTTCTTTCATTTTATCATATTAACTTGGTTGGTTTTTGGTTAGTTAGTCTGATATTTATGGGCCTAAGTTTTCCTGTGCACGCATTCAAGATTTGTGTTCTAGTTAATATGCTTATTGGTAAGAGTGTAATTGTTACTTTTGTTATCATTGGGTATTTCATAAATTGAAACTTTATTATACTTAAATTTATTTTTCAAATATACTCCCTACAATTGGACATAACTCCTCCAAGATGGGTTCATTTTTCTCATGAACTACTTATGTTTTTATACCATGTATGATTAAATAATTAATACTGCAGTACTTTGTAATTCTCTGTCCAAAGATGGTTATTTTCTACAATAACACTATTTTTGACTAATTCATTTTTTACGTATTAAGTGTATGTGACCTTAATGGAATTAACTTCAAATCATTGTTGTATCAACTTTCTGAGGGCTTAGAATGGCTATAAGATGACACTTGCTAGTCCAAACATCGCCCAATACTGTTCTTTCTCAGGTTACTTGTGATTATTACATCTTTAACTGAGTTTCTTGAATCTTTTTAAACTGTCTAAAGTTGGGTGGTGCATTGTAGTCTGTTGTGGCTTCGTTGAAATAGTTTAAACTTTGCAGTTTGCACTGCATAAGCTTTTTCAGTATCCATTTCTCTTCACTAAACAGTTATTGGAGGCTACTTGTTTATGTACGTGTGTGTGTGTGTGTGTGTGTGTGTGGCCTATGGACTAGTAGCTAGTGACAAGATTAAATTAAGATGAGGAGGAACAAACTTTGAAATACCTCCCTCCTATTGTTTTAAATTTCATTAGCTATAAAATGAATATGATTTTATGTAATGCAGGGAGTTCATCCTTGTGATAAGAGAATAACTGTCAGCGAGTACCAGAATATTTTTCCAACAATTGATTTTTCACTGGTAAGTGATTTTTTTATTGTCATCTCATAATATGGTCTAGCAGCTACTGTAATCAAATTTGTTCTGATGAACTGGTTGCTAGAAGATAACTAGAATTTGGTTGAATGAGATTCATTCTTAATATAAAATCTATTTAGATTGAAAGTGATGAGTACATTTTATAGGAAGTTGATGTTAGAGAAAATACAGATGAAGTTTCTACAAGGGGCCAGAAGATTTTGGAATGATGAGTGACATTAAATGATATTATTTAGCTTGTAGAATAATCATGTTAAACAAAAAAGTAGGCATAGCCAAAGAGGCCTGAGCATACTGAAATTGGCTTCATATTTACATAAATTAAAGTTCAAAAGGAAAAAAACTTAAATGAATTGAATCACTTCAAGTTTTTGCATATATTATTGCCAGTGTTTTTACATTCCATTTGAAGCACTAATTTCTTGTTTCTGTGGCTCTAGATTCTAAAGAGTTTAATGTTACTTTTGAAAGTTAAAAAAAAAAACACAGCACCTTGGTCCAACCACAGTGTGCTCACATGAGGGTATAAACAAAAAATTTTGATGTGGAAACATAGACCATCTATGCACCTCATGTGTGTGTGCTTAGGAATTACTCATTGAAACACGTTGGGATTTTAGAAATACCTTTATCACTTGAAGGCTCAAAGAAGATGATGTCCTCCAATGGTGATCCACACAGTTATCTCCTATTGCAAGTGAGAACTTCTTCTTCTCCTTGATTCCTCCTTCTCCTTGGTGGCTTGCCAGGTGCATGCAAGGTATGAAACTTTCAAGTATTTGGTTTCTTTTCTCAAGACTATGAAGGTGTCTTGTGGTCAGGTGAAGGTGCAGCAAAAGAGGAGAGAAGATGAGGTAGAGGAAAAACTAGAACTTGATTCAGAAACAAAAGAGGATCCCTTTTTGATGGAGAATCAATGCAAGCTAAAAAACTAGGACTCAAGCACTTCAAGATCATATCCAATATAACTTGTATCTCTTGGAAAAGCAAGAAGAAGCCCACAAAAGTAGTGGAAACACAAAAGGAGTGTTGTTTGTTTTAACTGATTAAAAGCATCCTGTAACATTTTAAAAGCATCTTTTGATATCTGTAATCGATTAAAAGCATCTTGTAATCGATTAAATCAACCTGAAAAATGTAAATAGCTTTGTTTTAATTGATTACATGTTGAATTAATCAATTATTTTGTTCATATATCAGTTTCCAGGAAGGATAAGAGCAAAGTAATCAATTACCAAACCAAGTAATTGATTATTTAGGTTAAATAATTGATTATATGGACAAAATAATCAATTAAATTAGTAAACTCTATAGAAGCGTGAAACTTAGAAGCCAAGGGTCATTTTAAAGAAAGCTTGCACTTCAAGCTACATTTGGGCTTCATTTCAATTTGCATTTACATTACATTTAGTGTCATTTAGCTTGTTAATTCGTGGTCTATATAAACCACTCACAAACTAATTGTAAGGATCTTTGGGTGACTAATACAATTTCTAAATTGTGGTGAGAGTTTTCTCTCTTGTTCTTCTTCAAGAACTTCTTGTTTCTTATCAATGGCCTCCTAGCTATTGTGGTGATTCTTGCAAGACTTATTGGAATTCCTATTCCATGGCGTCATTCCAACTCATTCCTATTCTTCTTCCACAATCCATTTCTGCAATTCTAAACTTCTAATCAACCCCAATTGTCAAAGAGTGCTAAAATTTGGGTGTTCTTGAAGATTGCTTGAAGAATGGGTTCTATTGCAAGGTAGATTTGGGAAATTTCTTGTAAATGACTCCAGTCATTTACATCATGTGGTATCTAGAGCCTAATCCTTGTGGAATTCTTCTTCAAGTTCAGTTTTAAAAGTTCTTCAAAGGTAAAAAAAACTGCACTAAATCCAAAAACAAAAAATTCATTTCAATTCCTTTTTTCTTGTTGTTTTCATTTGAATCTTGGTGGTGTGGGATTGTTGTGTGTTCCACCACATAACCTTTGTGTTTCCTTTAAGTTTCATGTGATTTCTTGTGTTCATGTTGTTAGACTTTTGGCAAGCGTACCAATTGTCGTTGTAAGTTACAAAATTTATAAAAGTTCGTCTCCACAGGGACTTGTGCTACTCAGTTTATCCAAATAAAACTTAACAGTTTAATAGTTATGTACAACGAGTATGATCGAAGTTTTGATGGTTTTACGGAAATAAAGAAAAATTACGAAAGATTACGGAAGCTAATAAAATGATTTTAACTAAAGAAAAGCGCAGGATTGGATTTCATCATTCATACCTCGGTATCCAATTAATATTACTATGTATAAATCATTTTCTATTATTACTGATGCACACATTAATTAACCTTGAATCGATCCCTCACAATCGAGTTCTAAGGATATTTACCAAATATCGATCCCTTGCATATGATGTAAATAACCCAGCATTACAATCATAATCGCGTGCTATTTGCAATCTAAACGTTATGCTCTATTCCTAGCAACGTAACGTAAAGAGTAAAATTATTCAGTTCAAATCCTAAGAGTACTTTCAAGTTAAACTTAGAATCCAATTTCATGAAACTAGTGATCAAGTAGAATCAAGCATTAAGAACGGAATAAAATTACCAATAATAAATAGAAAAGACTTATGCATAAATAAATATTAAAAGAGATACTTAAAAGTAGAAGATTACATCCAATCCATAAGAGAAACTAACCAAGTATGGAGAGAACCTCCTTAAGAGAAGAATTGATGAAGGGTCTCATCACCGCTTCTTTTCGGCAGAGTCTCCACATTAAATCTCACTTCTCTCACTTTCCTAACCTACCTAATACTAATATTTAAGAGCCTAAGGCTTAAAACAAGCTAAGAAGCAATGGAGGAGGAAGAATGGAAGTAAAAGGGATGATTTTGGCCTTGGGGGTGCTTGGGTATTTATAGGGGGTGGCCTGGTCAAGTTTGGTCACCCAAGCGACCAATTTCTTCATGTTTTACTCGCTTGGGCGAGTAAAAGCCAAACTTACACGTCCACTTGGCCTTCAAGTTGCCCAATTGATGTTGTTGCTCGCCCAAGCGAGCAAAATACACTATAATCACTTGCTTGGGCAAGTTAAAGGTACTTCCAGAAGAGTCTTTGGGCCTGATTTGCTTTCTGCACCCCCAGGTTTGCTGTTATGAGTCATTTTTGCTTGCTTTGCTTATTCGAAAGCCTCGAAAATCCACGAAATCTATCAAAATACAAGGCATGATTGGATTAATCTTCCAAAATATAAAAACTACATTCATACAAGTAATAAATATAATTTAACTAGGTTTAGGGCAAGTTTATAGCAAAGTTTTTGAAATCAAAAGATAAGTGCCTATATTTGAAACCTGAATTTAATTAAATTAGGGCACTTATCATTCCCCATAACCTAGAATCTTGCTTGTCCTCAAGCAAAGTAACTAACACTATAATTAATAGGAACATAGAGGATGAACATGCTTTGTAAAGAATCAACTTTTCAGAGTGACCAAAACATGTTTCAAATTAGTCAAACTTAAGAATTTGAAACAATAGATGAAATTTTCAAAACCAAATGAGATTAAGATCAATTCACATTTTATTTCTAAAGAACATCAGAGGAAACATGTGCTTGATTCAAACAGAGGAAAACCTCTCGAAGGTGTATAATTCTCACAGGTGAGTGTTGAGTCTCAATTCCAACACTGACATGTTATAGATCAATTTTTGCAGTTCATTTCCCATCAAATCAAAATACATATTTATCATGGATCACTAGGACTTTTAGGGTTGGGCCTGACTTAGAAAGGAATCTTGGTTTTCTGGATATTCAAAAAGACCTCGAGAATAGGAGAGCAAGTAAAGATAAAATAATTAGATTATCACTTCCTATTTCTTCCTTTTTCTTCCAAGATATCCATGTGTATCAATTTTCCATTTCACCCAAATACTTTGTACAATACTTTAAAACACAAGGAATTTGTTTCCTTTTTCTTTTCTTTTTCTTTTTTCTTTTCTTTCTTTTCTTTTGCTTATCACATGAATAGCATATAGCCACATTTAAAGTCTTTTTCATCGCATGAGCTACCCAAAAAGTTTCCATCAACAAAATATTTCCCTTTTTGCTCTCCTAACCTAAGGTAAGGTAAGGAATTCTTATCCTAGGATAGGGTTCCGATAAATATTAAGTGTTTGTCTCAAAAGGGTTTGCAAATGGTAAATCATTATATTTATGTTGGGATAGCTTTTTGGCCAGTGGCTTTAACAATTATTCAAAAAGAAAGACGGCCTAAATCATATCCATGCATCATATGTTATGACAATTAGAAATTAATGCAAAATTACTATAAATCATATCAGTGAGGACACTCAATGTAATTTATGTGGTGGCACACACCCACTAGGCTTAAGGGCTGTTTTCATGTTCAAATCAGATTAATGTTTCAAAAGATATTTGATGTGTTGCAAACACATCTTAGTTTTAGGCTAGTTTAGGTTATAATTTAATTAAATAGTTAATAAAATAGAATAGAATAGGTTAGTTTATTGTTTATGCTTAATTTAAATCTCATTTCATTACATTGTTGCATTCCAGGGCCAAAAAGAGGAGAATCAAGGCAGAAGAAGGAAGAAAACTAAACTGAAGGACTCGCGCGGATCGCGCCAGATCCCGCGCGAGTCGTGCCACAATAGGAAATCCAAGCTTCAGCACGAACAAACCACGCAAGCCGCGCCAGGAGCCACGCTACCCGCGTCATCAATTCGAAAGCTCCACACGGATAATGCCAAACGCTGCGCGATCCGCGCCAAATGCCCAGTACCAGCCTTCCAGCTCGTGGACTCCACGCTATCAGCGTGGAGGTTCACGTTATCAGCGCCGTCCATTCGAAAGGCCTGCGCAATCAGCGCCGTGAAGATTTCTTTCCTGATTTAAATTGATCTGTTTCGAGATTTGGCATAGGAAAAGGCTTTGTTACTCCAATTAAACTCATCTATAAATACAAGGCCTCTGGGACTGAATAAGGATGCTGGGAATCACTGAACATCATATTTTTATCATTCTAAACCCTTGGAAATCAAAAATCAAGGCTAGGATTGCAGCAGAATCATGTATTCAATGACAGCTTTTGTGTTCTTGAAGCCTATGTCAGGCTAAATCTTGTATTGTGGTTAGGCCAAGAACCGATGTGAACTCCTCTGTAACTTGACTGGTATTGAATGAGATTGTTATAATTATTTTATTCTATTCTGCTCTTTATTGTTTTATTCTTATTTGGAATGGGCCATTCTACGTAAGTGCTGAGAGTTAGGATTCGCAATAGGGATGTTGGGGTTCTAATTTCTGATTTTATTAGAATAACAGTTGTTCATTGCCTAAGAATAGGGATGCGTGACTGCAGAACTATATAATAAATTCTTTCAATTGCTTAACTTGATAGAATTCACTAAGGGATTAGGTTTTTGATTCAGGTTAAAGGGTTAATTCACTAAGGGATTAGGGGTTAGCTAAATTAGGAAAGATTTATTCTCTGAGTAATTAGAATCAATTAAACTTGATAACCAGTTAAGTGAAAGAGGTAGGGATCAAAG